>VHKM01000397.1:1800000-2025000 GCA_007210695.1 Neogobius melanostomus
TGTCAAATGATTCTCAACTTTGGATGCGGCTTGCCTGTTAATCCCGACAACAAACAACTACGGGCTCAAGACGGATCCTTGAGGAACTCCCATCTCCATCTCAAACTTGTACTTTGATTGGAGTACTTGACAATACTGAATACCAATACGAGTGCAAGGCAATTTTTTTCCAACATACTTTTTATAGTCTATAAATGGTTTATAGACTGATCTTTTTCAAAGCAGATTGGTTAGTAATTAGTTACTTTACTCATTCACATTTCCTTGAGTAAAGTAGGCTACATTTTGAAGAGAAGTTACTCAATACCTGTGCCCTTTTTATTTTTCTAATAATAGCATTTTGGCTAACTAGCCTCTTTTTGCCTTATCCTGCTCTGTGTGGATTTTCCCGTGTGTTTATAGCAACTTAGCAAGTAGCCTCCAGCATTTTGATTATTTTTGCTGCAGCCAAATTTTGCTCAAAATGGACATGTTATAACTCTTTATTTTGCATTTTCTGAGTACATTTTAGTTGCTGGGTTAGTTTTACAGAGGAATTGACTCTGTGCATAACCTCAAATCATAACAACACTGCCCAAGAAGTGACTTCCTGTTTCGATCCAGCACACCAAAATAAAAGCACCATCTTATTTATTAGTTCAGCAGTTCATTAGTTCAACTTTCTTTCTGCCTAGCTATTAACAGACAAAACACTTAAAATGTGTGTATTCAATTATATTCCTGTAACGTTGCAAGTACCTGCTGAACTAATCAATGAGACAAGCTGTGTGCTTTTATTTTGGCATGCTGGATCAAAACAGGAAGTCACTTCTGTGGTGGCGTTGTTATGATTTTATGTTATGCATAGAGTCAATTAAGCCCCTAGGCATAAAGCGGCTCAGAATCGCCAGACTCGTTAGCAGCTACATAGCAACATTAGCTACTCTTCTTGTAAATGAGTAAACGAGCCAATACCGGATACTGGTAGTAGTACTAATAGCAACTTTGACAAAATTATTTTTCCTGCTTATATTTGTCAAAAAATCCACAGATTCTGGTCTAAAACAAATTTAGCGGCAGTTTTGGCTGAAATTATACAATATTTGTTTCCTCAAAAGTTTCCCGGACACAACGCTATGACAAAATGTTCCCTCATTCCTCTGTTTGATGGAATGTTTTAAATTATAGTATTCGGGCATTAAAATGGCATTAAAAAGCATTAATTTGGCCTCCCTGCTACCTGTATAACCCCTGTTTCAGCTTCACAGAGAAATGTTTGTATTTCAGCGAAATAGCAACTTAGCATTAGCAGTAAAAAAAAAAGCTTTGTCGTCAAGTTCGAGTGTCAAAATTAGGAGATCAAGAAAGTGAAGGTGTGTGGATTTAAAAAGAAAGACATTTTGCATAATATACCTCGTTTCACTTCTGGGAGAATGGAAGAGTAGTCCGAGTCTCTAAGCTCATAGGCCTGTGACGGCGGATCCGGTCACGGTGCTAAAAGGTGCTCTCTTTAAGGTCACTCCCTCTAAGCCTGCACCTCTGCGCCCTATCATCATCAGAGAAGCCTCCTCGGTAATTAAAGAGGCGCGCGGAGGGCCACAGCAGGGATCTGCGCCTGAACCATCCCCAGGGTGAGGCACGAGAGGCAGCACCAGAGCCGGGCAGGAGGAGAGGGAGAGGGCCCCAAGGTTAGGGCGGGCAAGGTACTTTATTATGCTAAAGGTCTGTTATGTAGACCAGAGTTTTATTAGTATGTTTTACAATATTCTAAGTGTTTTGTTTTTTTCAAAATCGTCAACACGTCCACAATGAATCTGATAAATGAATGAAATGAATATGAAGTCTTAATTAAGAGGAAAGACACTGCAGGTAATCCTCTTTTTTTTCAGTGTAAAGGTTCTATGCCAAACCTCACAAAGAAGTTAAACCAAAAACTGTTTGTGTATGGTAACGTCAGAGCATGTTTGTCACTATCCATCTCAATAACGTACTTGCATGCCATCGTACTTTTCACCTTGTCCTACTGTCTCCCAGTTTGGACGCTCACAGCTAAGGAAATACTTGAACCAGGCTCCCTGGTTGGACCCATTGCACTGCTCTATCACAGTCTGGGGCCTTGACTTTCTAGAACTACGCCCTGAGCCATGGGGTTAAGCTCTACTTCCACCTGCTCAACAACTGCCCATCACTGTCTGCTCTGGTCCCAAGACCCAGCTCTCGATCTGAGCGTTCAACCAGATCCACCACAAGCCAAATCTTACCCATACCTAACTACAGTTACACCTACGGACAAAATTCATTTTTCTGTGAGCTCACCAGGGCCTGGAACAAGATCCCCCTCACCATAAGAACCATACAGTCACCTGGACTTTTTAAAAAGACTGTGTTGAAACATCTGGCCGACGGTTATTGTTGTGACCACTAGTGACAAACACTATAGCCTCTCACCAGTGTGTTCCTCCTTTTGTGTGTGACAGTATGTTTTGTGTCGAGTGTTGAGCTGATGTTGATGCTGAAAATCAGTTTGTATTGAGCCAGGCCCGATTTAGTTTTAAATCTTTCCTGCTTAATAAATAAAATGAAATAAAATGAAATGAATTTTGCTCTTAACATATTCGTTTGCACCTGGAAAAAAGAAACTGATTTATCTACACATAAGCTGTGTAGATTCAACATCCCTCCATAAATGTATAAGTGTTGAGTTTTTTGTTTTGTTTTATTTATGGCCACATTGTCTCAGCTACACACAGGAGAATAAACACTGTGGAGACTCTCGCGGTCATGGGATTAAAAAGTGAAAATGAAGCTCCTCTGTTGGTCGAGTATCATCTTTGCAAGGAAAGGCTCGGGCTTTGCGTCTTTGATGAACTGCGGCAAGTTGTAGTGTTAGTTCCTTAGCACAGCGCTAACTACAGCAAAGAATACCACCATATAGAAGTGGTGACAAGTTAATATCCCATTCATCTGTGGCGTCTTCATCCGGATCTCAAGGTAGTGTCACAAGACAAGCACATCTACCTCTCTCCCTCCTCCTGTGTGTGCCTAACCGCTTGCTCTTAGTTGCCTGGATGCTTTTAAAATGGAAACAATGTCACGTTACAGTCAAACACAAAGCCATTTTGCTTTTAATCAATTAGCCTCATATTTTGTTACCCAATTTACATCACCAAATGTATCGTTATCCTTAAATTTCTTTAATCTTGTGATTTTAGGAGACATTATAGGCCATATCGCCCTGCCATAGTAATGACAAAGATAAAACTAAGTCAAAGTAAGACATAGAAAATATAATATGTCCACACAACGAACCCATAAACCACAAATATAGACAATATACACCTAAAATGCCTTTTTTCCCATATCAACTCCTTTTGAACACATTTTGCTTGTTTCAAATAATAAAAACAATAGAAATATCTGGTTGAATTGTGTCACTTTCATCGCCGTGCCCTTTAAAAAGCCCCTTCTCGAGTGAGTGTCCACACAGCTCTCGGCGGACCTGGGCGAGGGCCTCATCTGTACACTGATACGGGGCAATTAAGCAAATGGCATGAACAAAAGGCTGCGGGCAGTTTGGCTAATGGCGGAGTGCGCACCTCTGGGCACAAAGGCCACTTCTTCACATGCAATTTATATCAACAGCTCAGTCATTAGTCAAATATTATCCGCATGACGGTTCAAAACACCGGTAAGCCCGAGGTAAATGTGCTTTTAGAGTCGCGAGAGTAACAAAAACCCAGTGGGACTTTCAGCTGTGAAACACCACTGAAATACCACTTCTGCTGCTACAAACTACACACAGAAAACCACATAAAGAATAGAACTTTAAATCACTTTTTAGTGGCAGCTGTGAGTAATCTGGACCAAATGCAGAGGTACATGAATATGAGAGACAATCACAGGCCTCATTCCTTACACACAGTTTTGGCATTTACAAAATATGTTCTTAGCTGAAATAAATCCTAAAGACTGGCACAAAAAATTCGGCAGTTATACAATATCATCACGGTCAAAATAAATGTCATAGTAAATAACTTATCTCTGCAGATTATTTCCTTTACAAATACAATGATTTGAGAGCATAGATATGGACAAGCAAAACTAAGTAACATGAACATTCAGATACTAAAGTAAATACATGAACTATGAAAATCAAAGAGAGAAGACTTTCTTTAACCAGGAGAGACCCACTGAGATTAAGAATCTCTTTTCCAGGGTAGTCCAGGATAACCGATTGTACATGTTTTTAGTGGGAGGGGAATGAAGGTGTTAGTTACAGATTGTATGGGTGGATAATATTACATCAGATAAATTACTTAAAGTGCCGTACTGAGGATTCCTGGTCTCTGATGACACTCTTGTTGCGCCCATATTGGACGTCTTTGTGTTTCTTTAGTCAACATGATGCAAACACCACGATGAATGATGGCAGTGGTTATCCGTGTCAGGTTGGTGAATTTGGGGCGTCTCTCTTTAAGAAGAAATTTGTCTTAAAGCAGTACTAAATAAAGTGTTTACCTTAATAAATCCTTTCCGTAGTCCCTCTGGGGGTAATACAAGTGTTAATGGGGTGATTGGGGGGTCTTTCATCTCCCCCTGGTGTCTCTGGCCAGAAAACCACAATTGCAACTTGACTGCCACCGGGTCAGAGTCACCAATACACAATAATGGAATCACGAAGAAGAAGCTAACAGGCTACCGGGCAAAGCTAACTAGCGCCACTTAAACAAAAAATAATTTCCATTGTGTAATTGGATGTACAATATCCCTCTCTCCCTTTGTCTTTTCTGTCAGCGTAATTAATGAGTAAAAAAAAACGCAACATGCTACGACACCTGCAGTGGCGCTTATGGCCTCTAGGGGCATGAGTTACTTAGTTCTGCTTTAAGAATCTGTCCGACCATTCTCCAGAAGCTTCTTCAAGTGAGACGCTGCAGGTGAATAGGGAAACGTTTTAAATGTAGAGATATCAATCTGACAAGCGCATCTACCTCTCTCTCTCCTTCTGTGTGTGTGTGTAACCGCTTGCTCTTGGTCGCCTGGATGCTTTGAACATGGAAGAAATGTCATGTAGCAGCCAAACACAAAGCCATTTACAAAAGAATGAAATAGCTTTGAATGAATTTGCCCCATATGTTGTCTATTATATCAACAAATATGTCGTTATTGTTTTATTTCTCTTTTATATCGTGATTTTAGGGGACATTTTAGGCCATATATTTAGAGGCGTGTCTTTCTATGTATTTCGCAGAAGCTTCTTCAAATGAGACACTACAGGTGAATATATATAAATATTAGACAAAAACGTATTTCCAGTTTTCTGTCATTTTATAGTTTCATATGATAATAAGGTATTTTATTCCAAAAAAAAGATCATTTTTGGCGACAAAATCTGAATAATGGATTGAGCCAGAGTTAACTTTATGGTTTTATTTCATTGACATATTAATTACAAAGACTGTTTCATAGGGGATTTTAGATATTGTGTTTAGTTTTGAAATAAGCTGGTGGTTTTTTGTGGAAAAATATGTTTTTTTGAAATTCAAAACTCAATAAATCAGGTTAGCTATTAGATATTCAAAAAAACCTTCAAAATATGATTAAGTAAGTATAAAAAAGTTTGAAGTCTGTAGGTGCGACTGAGGTGGAGATAATTGTCGCACCAATGTGATAAAAATGCCTTTTGAGAAATTGGCCATTGAAATGAATGAGTGCAATAATTAAACATGTCATTTTTGTTTCCAGGTGGAAGTTTACATGTTAAGAGACCAAAACCTGAAAATGAAAAAGACTGAGTAGAACTTTCTCAGGCATGAATGAGGCCCAATATATTCCTTTAGTTAGAGCTCATGGGACTTATTGCCACTCAAACACCAAAACAGCAGTTCTGTTTCTCTATAAAACGCGGTGCCGTTGGTTTCGGGTTCGACTGCGGGGACCGGTCAAAGTCATATCGGTTTTTATAAGCATTAGTTTGGACACGGCGCGAGAAGCGTAAAACGGCCACATATGCTCCTCCAGGCTTACGCGCCCTTTGAGACGAACTTCGCAGAGAGGTGCGGAGCCAAGGTAAGGGCTTTTACGGCTCCACCGGGGGCCGGGGAACATCGGGACGACAGCGCCGGTTCGGTCTGAAGGAGCCCGCCGCGTAATTAGCCCGTGCTTTATTGTTAATGAACTTCACGCAGTTGTTTGCTTGTATAATCGAGGCGAAGACGCAGAACTGCTAGCTAAGGTGCCAAAATGAAAAAAAAAACGCGCTGACAAAAGCACTCGGCGCTCCTCGATTACCCCCTCCTCCTCCGACGCCCCGGCCGCTCCGCAAATGGAAAAGCCAACTGCCTGCTTCATAAAACTCGCTTAGCAAGACAAGTCAGACAAAATGGACTGTAAAGTTCGTTAGATGGAAATATTAAAAAAGAATTAAGCTAATGGAGATAAAATTAAAAGAAATGAGGCAACAAACACCGCGTACCCAAAACGGCACAGGCATGACAGCTAGGATTTCTAATGACGGACTGCGTTTGGGCATCGGCGAAAAGGAGAGGGGGGAAAAAAATGAAATTGCATCCAGCGCTTAAATTTCTTGGAGGAGTAATGATCCGCGGAGGATGCTCTCTCTCTCTCTCCTGGCGCTGGGGAGGGGCGGGTAGGTTTAGGTGGCACATAATGGCCTCGTGTGATAAAAGATGAGGAGTGTGATCAACAACACGAGCGCCGTCACTGTCATGTAAACATCTGCTGCACGGATGAGGAATCCAGCGCGGGCTCCGGACCTACCCGAGAGAGTGCATGTGACGACAGCAGAGAGAGGAACCCAAATGTCCTGGTATGGGATTCATTTATTGTGCCCAAAAATAAGCGCTGCTCATGACTGACATATCATTTCTCCTACAGATATGGTGGTCGCTTTGATACATTCGTGTTCCAGACCAAAGCATTGTAACATACAAACGTACAAAGGTTTATTTGAACCAGAGCAGCGTCAGCCTGCAGCCTCACACTGGCTCAGATCAGATGGATAACGATAGAATAAAGTCGACGAACATTGCTCTTCTATATCTCCAACTTCCCCTAACTTAAGAGAGCTTTTCTCGTCACTTTGCTGTGATTACTGAGGAACAGGGAGCTTCCCGGGGAGGCCATCCTTCTGCTGTCACGCTGCTCCTTCCCAGTCTCCATTAAAACAGGCCAAATTTATTACCAAACTTTCTCAACAGGATTTCAGCAGTACAGCAGAGGATTAGGCCACTCCTGCGTCAGGATCAAATTGCAATAATTAGGTAGAACATGAAGCCAAAATACGTGAAACACGTTGGAACTTGGAGCGCTCACAGACGCAGAGTGCACACACACAAATCGTGAAATACATTCCATTCTCGGAATGAGCAAAATCCCGGATACTGTGAGGCCTTTTCAGCGTTGCCAGTTAATCTCCTCAAGGAGAAATGCAAGATGACAATGGCAAAGCACCTCCAATAATTGGTTCCAACAGGCTTACCGTATTAAACCTGAAATGAGTTCTTCCCCTTTTAAGTATGATCCATTATTTCAATCCTTGGGAGAAAATTCTGTCTTTGAGAATATTAATAACTCCCGAGTACGCAGCCACATGAAAACAGCTGCCCCCTGCCCTCCCTAAACGCTGTGTACCTGCTCTATGCAGAGGTCCCACCAAGGACGCGCTCTTCAAAGGCCGGACCATCCCTCCGCCTCTTCACAGACATCTTGAAGAAGACCTTGAGGCCCTTTGTCGTCTTCCCTTGAAACAAAACAAATAGAATTCAGGTCTTTTGATTGGCTTTGGCGCGCCGGTCTCCACGTCTGCCTGCCGTCATGTGAGCCACAAGTTGGGAGTTCTGAAGGCACGCTCCTTCCTCTGCATAAAAATGAGACAGGCAGGTCTGGAGAGGACGCCGCGCTCTCACTCGCGCACATCCAACCTTGTTAGGAACAGCCTGTGTTAAAAAGTTAATGCGTCTTTCACTTTGCGGCGGCAGGAGTTACACTTTTTCTTATTACGTCGTCCTAGAAAAAGCACCTTTCCGATTGTTGTCCTCGCAACGGCACTGCACAAGTATTTGAATATTTTTGATTATCTTGCATAGAACATACCGCAATCCCCTTACCCATCCCGGGGGAAATTTGCGCTTCTAAGTCCAAGACGGAAACGGGATGAGGCATTTCTCTCCATCTTAATGCACGATTTTCCCAGCCCGGTCCTTTCTGGCGCACCTCTGCAGGAGAGTACACAAAAAGTGGCCCCGCGGACATCCAAAATATTGCAAAAAGCAGGCGCGTAAACATTAATAAAAAACATCAAGCGCTCGCGTTTGTTGTCCGACCGCTGCGCCGCATCTTTGCACAAGCTTGCATCATTACGGTTTGTTTAGTCTGCAGATCAAGCCAAAAATTGTTCAGATCACCAGGCGTCTGAAAAGCTTTTAAGCACTTTATTCAGATAAGCCTCCTTTGATATAAGATCCATGCACGGGAGCCGGGGAAACGGGCGAGACGCACACATACACACACACACACAAACACGCGCGCAAAAAAACAACTGACATCTGCTGAGCAACTTTTTTTTTTTTCCCGCCCGCCGTTTGGAGCCAACGCTGCCCACAGTTATGGATGCGTTTTGTTTGTGCAGGGAGCGGGGAAGCGACGGCTGAATTTAAAGATTAAGATTAGCGCGTCGTTCCATTTTGAGTCGGATGGCGGTCGGACGGAAGGCAAGGGCAGGGGGCTAATTATGGCCTCCTCGCTCGTGCGTTTGTGTTAAAGGGAAGGTGGACAGTGGAGACTTTTCGGTATAGCTGGAGTTTATCTCACTCTCAACGATCCAGTGAGACTCTTTGAAACGGCAAACGAGAAGTGCAGCGGTTTACCCAACTTTCAAACTTTCTCACGAACTGTTTCAGAGTAAATAGACGCCTGTTAGCAGCGGCGTCGACCACATGAACAGTTCGCGGTCGTTGTTCATCAGAGACAAAGGTAGTGACGGGATGTTCGGCTCTTTACTGGGAGCCGAGTCGTTGGGATCCGCTCATTTCAAAGAGCCGTTCAAAGACTGGCTCTTTGTAACCTCTTAACCTCTTTAACCCCCACTTTAAAGGAACAGGCCACCGTTCTTCCATACTGAGATGTGTTCTTACCTGAGCTTAGACGAGTTGATGCATAAGGCAAGGCAAGGCAAGTTTATTTGTAGAGCACAATTCATACACAAGGCAATTCAAAGTGCTTCACAGTTGCAGAAAATTACAAGAAAACAGATCAAATCAATCAATAAAACATCAACATAAAGTTAATCAATGACAGTAAAAGGAAAGAGTGCAGATAAAATACTTTCAGTTTTCATATGCACGGGTAAAAAGAGCTGTTTTCAGCCTGGATTTGAACATTGTCAGAGTTGAGGCCTGTCTCACATCCTCATGAAGACTGTTCCAGATTTTAGCTGCATGAAACTGAAACGCAGCCTCATCGTACCTGTCTGGTCTTTGTGCGTGCCCTCAGTCACGCAAAACGACCAAAGATGTTGTTAGCATTTGGCCTCTCCCAGTACTGTATATTCCTATGGCTCCAAGCGGGGTGAAGTTAGAAGCGACCAAGCTCTTCCACAGGCACAAAGACCAGGTACGTATCAACTCGTCTAAGCTCAGGTAAGAACATATCTCAGTATGGAAAAACGGTGGCCTGTTCCTTTAACCGAGCACATTTTCTCCAGTTCAGTTTCAGCCAAATCTAAAAAGACTGGATAGCTTGGCCAGTGTAATACCTGATTTGAAAGACCTGCAAAACTGATCATAACTTTTTTGTTGCATTGTCGCTGGTTTTTATCAAATTTTTGAAGCCTTTATTTTTTTTTCCGTTTTTCGTCTCTTTCTCATCGCGTTTTCGTCTGTTTTTTCATACCCAGCTTTTATTTAGTTTGGCCGTTTTTGTGACGTTTATAGTTTCACTTCTTTATTGGACACCAACAGGAAGTGACATAGGAGACGATAAACAATTTGAAACTGTTGCTGTCCCGACCGTGTTAAGCCAACGGATACAGACGGCATCTCGGGAATCGCCCATATATGGTCATGTTTGAAACAGTTGAGGGGGAAAAATTCTCCAATTATTTAAAAACGACTTTAACAAATGCTAATTCTAGCGCTAGCTACGACTGCCGTGTTTTCTGCTGTGAATAAACATCCACCGATTTAGACTTGACTTTATTTATGTGTGATAAATATGTTCATATTCCACCAGAAAATTGTTAAAACGAGTCAAAATAGCGATGAAAGCAAGGATGAAAATGCAACAAAAAGTGATGAAAACGTGAGACAATAAAATGATGAAAAAAAGCAACAAAAAGTGACAAAACATGGCGAAAACATGACAAAAAAGTTTGTAGGTCACTTATGTAGGTCTTAACTTTTCAAATGAGGCGGCGCTACGCTGTTGCTCTCCAGTCTAGAAGCTTTCAGATTTGGGTAAAGCCGAACTGGAGAAAATGCGCTCGGTTCAGGCGGAGGGTAAGAGGGTTTTGTAAAAATGTAATTACTCACAATCAGAGTTGAGTACTGTGAGTAACTGTTTGAGAGGAAAAGTCTCCATAAATTGTGGAAAACTAAACAAAACATTATGTGGGATTCATGACAAAGAAAATTGAGCGGAAATGCAGAAAAACAAAAATAATTCTAAAGAACAAGTACAAGACCATCTGGTTTATTGATCAAAATGAAGCATTTTCCACTTAAATATTTGGAAAAAGAAACAATTGTTTTTAAATAAGAGTACAGATACTTAATTATATTTTTATTCAAGTAGAAGTAAAGAGTACCGTATGTTAAAACTGCTCTAAGAAGCACAATTTCTTCTGAGTGTTATAACTGATCACAATATTTAAGACAAGCTCAATAAAAGGCACTTTTTTATTTAAATCATCTAAAATGACAATGGGGCTCATGTTTATTACCCTGGCATAAAGCCAGACTGACTTTATTTAATGTATTTATAAACACATATAAAGACAGTCTAGAATTGTGGTAATAGTACGCAATTTCCAAATCGAGACTTGAGGCGGGGCTAACGATCGCAGTTTGCATTTACGTCCTCCGCCATGATTGTTTGTAGTCCACACGTGCAGTCGAGTAAATGTTGAAAACCCTCAAATCACTTATAACACCAGACTAACCATATAAATGTCTGTGTTAATAGAATCATTTTGAAATATAACTGACCTTGTATCACATGAATTACCGCATTTTGAGGGACTATTTTCTCGCAGATCACTCCGCCGCTGTGTTAGCTTACAGCCACGAAGCTGATGCTGCTCAAATATAAGTTATTTTAAATGATTCTATTAACACAGACATTTATATGGTTAGTCTGGTGTTATAAGTGATTTACCTCAGGTGCACTGTGGAGTGGGTCAGACTGTTTTTAATGCAGGCTAACTGATAGAAATGCTTTAGCCTTGCCCTAGCCTAGCGCAACTAGACTCTTCAAATATAAGAACTGCATGAATTTAAGAAAAAAATATCTCCAGACATCAACAACACTCGGGATAACTAGGAAATGAGGCCCAATGTCAAAAATCCCGAAGTATCGCTTTAAGGTGGTGCTGTAATGGGAATATATATGGGCCATAGCTCTTCTTCTATCGTTTCACACTGGCAGCGTTTGACAAAATAAATACAGATTGTGTGGTGCTTTATCAGAACCAGGCAAACCGGGAACACACTTCTTTTGTCTTGAAGACGTGTAGTGTCCGTCACGCTCTGTTCAGCAGCTTAGAATGGTACATTTCATGACATGTTGATTTGTGTAAACAGCACATTTCTAAACATGAAGAAAACAACAGTACCATCAAAGGAGGACACAGCAAATCCCATTCCACTACGGGGAAAGTAACGCTCCTCTCTGCAAACGCTTCAGTGTCGTCACAACCGAACACACGCACTTACGTTATCTCCTTAATGGACGAACCGCGGGACATCCCCACGCTCCGCCGACTCCCAGGTGTCCCACCACCACCTCCCTGAACGAACGAGAAGGATTTCCCCCCCCAACTGTTCGCCGTAGCGTCAGCCAAGGCAATCCGCAGATGATGCACCAGGCGGGTCGGAAATTGAGCTCCGCGATGGAGGGAGACATTAGCACCGGGGGAGCTAACGCGCAGAAGGGGGGTGGTGTCGCAGGTAGGGGCCGGGGACAGGCGCCCGGAGGTAATCGCCCGTTATACGCCCCTGTTACGGCATGCACAGGTGCGGCCCTCAGCTGGCGTACATATCGCCTAATTGAGCCGAGCCCTTATTCCTTAGCCTCCTAGAGCTTCAATTATACCATCCCACAAAAGGTTTATGGGCGGACTGGGAGGACGAGGTGAAGCCAGCGCGGGCACCTGCCAGCGTGGGACCAAGGGGGATGGGGGGGCTGCACGTGTTATGAGTCAATATTTGGTGTAATGGCTCCTGGTGAATGACTGCGAGAGCGTTCTGTGAAATAAACACGGGCTTTTGTTTCGCTGCGACAAATAAACAAACAAACAAACAAACAAGTATGACCCGGAATCATTTTCTCCAGTTTGGCTTTACCCAAATCGAAAAGCTTCCGGAAAAAAAGCATTGAAATAGCGAAAAAAAATGAGACATAAACAAGGATGAAAATGAACAAAAAAGTGACAAAAAAGTGACAAAAAATGTGACGACAATGTATAAATGTGTTAAATATTAGATTCATATTACAAGCGAATGATACTATTACAACTATTATTATTACGACTATATTATGTTTTCTTATTTTTCAATTTTATATTTATCTATTTATTTATTTAATTTTCTTTTTTTATATATATATTATTATTATTTTTGTTGTTGTTGTTTGTTTCTTCTTCCTGATCCTAATTATCTGTTTGATTTCAATCTTGAATGTTTAGCCTTCCTCATGTTCACTACCCTATTCAGTTTACCTTTACCTGGATTATTATTGTTTTTTTACTATTATTTGTTACGGTCATCATTTTCCATGTTTTATTTCTTATTTGTCATGTACAACCCGAGAATGACCCTAAGAATAGAATGTGTATCAATCTAATACCTTACCCTTGTGTATCCTTCCTTTGTCTCTGTGCTATTTGTAAGCTTTGTTTTATGTCAATAAAGGGAAAAAAAGTGACAAAAAATGACAAAAATGTGACAAAAATGTGACAAAAGAGCAATAAAAAAAAAAAAATCCATAAAAAAGTGTCAAAAAAAGTGACAAAATATGACGAAAAAACAATAAAAACCCTAAAAAACTCACAAAAAAGTGACGAAAATTTGACGATAGAGCAATAAAAAAGTTTCAAAAATGGAGTTAATATGATTGACTATAGGTTCAGGAGCAGGACCACGCCTCAATCAATTAACCTCTGCATACTAACTAATCCTGCACTTCATCTCACCACGCCTCTAATTAACCAGGAGCCTATGTACTCATCAGGCAGCCTTCATACCTGTCTGTTCGAAACTGTCGACCCCGCCCTCCCTCCCTTTACGTCTGTTTTATCTTTCAGCACCGATTCTCCTGCTTGGAGGGGGGGGGTCCTGAAGAGCTGGGATAATCGAGACGGAGCCCCCACCCACAGTCTCACCAGCTCACACTATCTTGACTAATTAAACTCTTTAATAGCACTTTGTTGTGGCGTGGTCCTTGCTAGTGAAAAGTGACAAAAATATGATGAAAGAGCAATATAAAAGCCTAAAAAAGCCACAAAAAAGTGACAATGTGACGAAAATGTGGGGGAAAAGAGCAAACAAAAAAAGTGGAAAAAATGTGGGAAAAGAGCAATAAAAAAGCCACAAAAATGAGACATAAAAGGGGACAAAAATGGGACAAAAAGTGACAAAAAAGCGACCAAAGAGCAAACAATAAAGTGACAAAATTCGACAAAAAATCTAAAACATATCTATGAAGGACACCGGCATTCAAAATGAGTTTCTTCCTTCTTCCTGTTCTGATTATTAGCTGTTTCATTTAGATCTATTTTAGTTGTTATTTGAAAAAAAGTTAAACATTCATTCATTCATTTTCTTCCACTTGTCCGTTGCCGGGTCGTGGGGGCAGCCGTTGGAGCTGCCCAGGTCACATAGCACCGGCCCCCATGGCTCCTTCTGCAGGTGGTGGGTCCACGGAAGGACGGCCTCACGATTCAAACCGGGCCTGTTGGTCTCTCCTAGGGGGCTACCAGTGTACGCAGACACTGGAGGCAATGTGGGTGAAGTGTCTTGCCCAAGGACACAACGACAATGTGCACCTTCAGGAGGCGGGATTCGAACCCCCGACCTTCCGATCATGAGACGACCCGCTCTACCATCTGCGCCATTGTCGCCCCTTAAAAGTTAAACATTAAAAAAAAAAAAAAAGCAAACACCCTTTCACTCAGATTCAAATGATAAAGTAAGTGTAGCTAAGGGAAGACGACCCCGATGCGTCAGGTGCACTATTTGTCTGCGACCTTTTAGTGACCCACAGTGGCCTCTGTGACGCTCTAGGGTTGATTGTTTTGGGTTCTGGTAGGTTTTCATTTCTGATGGAACCGCACACACTCCATCCATAAAACCTACCAGAAAAAAGAAGTGACCACAAAAAAGCAACAGAACAGTGACAGAAGAGTGATGAAAATGTGGCAAAAATTTGATGAAAACACAATTAAAAAGCAATGGAAAAAAAGATGAGTATAGTAGGTCTCAGTTTTCTAATGAGGCATTACACTGGCCTATAGGCTGTGACCTTTAGATTTGGGTAAAGCTGAACTGGAGAAACTAAACCCATTTCAAAACAAGCAGAAATCAAATGAGACAGCTGGTCACACTCGTCTTTAGTGAAAAACCGATGCATCCAAAGCTTACAAACTCCACGCAGAGGGCGGCCATGGTCCAGGCATCAGACCTCCCGTGGAGAGGCCTAACCATCCTTCACAAACATGAAAAATCAACCTGCGTTTTGCCTACTTTGTCTAAAAGCTTAAGGCCGACGGTTTGAGCGCATACAAAGCCTGCTTCAGTTCTAATCAGAGACGGCGATATTGGCGCACACATGGCGTGGCTCTAACTGCTCCGGGCGATTCCGCAGCACCTTTCTTTGTCCCCCTTCTCCCCGCACTCGCTCCCGAACCTAGCTGTCATCTCCCATCAGGCGTTCCGAGGGCCCCCGATAATATGTCAGATTAAATATGTATGGGTGAATTAGGCCTATCTCAAGTATTATATCATTTAAATTCAAATCGCTTCATCGCTCAGTAATGTCTCATTACGGCGGCCTGAGAAATTAGCGGATAAAAACAGTGTCAGCGGATCACGCATTAGGCTCATTTACCTCCGCCCTCTCTCTTTAAACTCGGCCGTACAGGAGGAGATACCTATCACGCCGGCTCCATAATGAGATATTAACACAACGGTTACCTTTGTGATGGGGATGATAGCGGATCAGCGGGCTCTTTGAGGAGTACAGCTCGTCTTCGGCAAAGGCACAAAGGAGAAAAGAGAAACGGCAAACCTGTACGGCCACAATGTGAAAGTGTTAAGTGTAGTAAAAAGCACAATAAAGTGGTGGAAATAATACTTTGACTGACAGGGCTGTGAACATGACAGGAATAGGTTCTTTCTAGAAGTTGATGTTGTAATTTCAGATGGAGTTTGTGGACTGGACACTATGGCCTGGAACTTAATCTCAATAAAACCAAAGAGAAGCAATTACAACCATGAGACACTGGGTTGTTTCCACTGGCAGGCCCAGCCCGGCCCGGCCCAGTGCCTGGTCAACTACGGCCTGAACCAAGACATGAGGTGAACAGACGCTGGCCTCTGATTGGCCAACGAGAGAGAGGACAGCCCTCACTACTAACATTCAGGTCATACAGATTTAATATTTCAACACACAGCTGTGGAAAAGGTGATTTTTATTTATGATAGCATTTAGCCGCTGTTAGCCCAACTTTAGCTGGTGTTAGCATAACATTTGCATGTTGCTTTTAGTGGCTTCTTTCCTCGAGTATTTGCCTTGGCACCTCGGAATAAGTAAGTAAGTGCTTTATTTGTCATTGTACAACCGTACAACGAAATTGTGTTCAGGTGTTAGGAAACCTGACTGGCTGCCCTCAGTCTCCTCTGATCCTCTGAAACGGTGCAGCAACTCCTGGGTTTGTCCCTGTTTCAGAGCGTGGTGTCCTGCACTGGTCAGCTCCTTCCTCTTTCTCCTGTGCAGCTCACTCCGCTCCACAACAGTCTTTCAACATATTCTGGGAAGAGTTTAGCAGTTAATCTGTTTTATTCTCCAGTGAACGTCCATTAGCCAGAACAGGGATAGAAGGCATGTGTGGCTTAGCTGTGAGTCTTGCCCGGATACCTTCCTTGTTTCCTGTAGCTCCTCTTGTGATGCCTCCACTGTGCTGCAGGTGTGGGGGCTCTTGGTGCCTCTTTAGTGTCTCAGAAGAAAATGTGTAGGTCTTATGAGTGAAATGTGTATTTCACTCATAAGCTGCTGGACAAATCATTTGTCCACATTGATCTGATCGCGGCTCACAACACTTTTCAGGCCGTCCTGTTGTGCACATCTGTGGGAGCTCCGCCCACAACAACTGTGGGCCTTGTGTTTCGTGAAAACCCTCGCCTGTACTTGGTAAAGTAGTACGTGACAAGGCGGGTATACTCAGACCGAGGAGTGCAGTATACAAGCGTACTATGTAGAACCGTGGCTATGGTGAGCCGGTTGGGGTAGTGGATGAGTGCAAATACCTGGGAACTATTTTGACAGCTCACTCAAGTTCTCGGTCAACACAGAAGAGACCCTGAGGAAGTTCAGCCAGAGCCTGTACTTACTATTACGCAGATAGAATCATTTGGGGTTATGTATGCAAAACAAAAAGAAACAATCTTTATTGCACTCGTGAATAGGGCAAAACTCTTCCATACACTGATAAAGCCCATGAGGACAGTCGCACTGCAATGGAGAATGAATGCAAACCTGGAATATCGCCGTAAAATCACTTTAAGTGCCATAATAGTCACTAAATAGCCGGTTGTTCCACTGTAATAGTTTGGTTTTAATGGGCTTTGTTGACACCGTGGGTAGTTGTGAACTTTGACCGAAACATTACCACGCATGGGTACTGATAATGCTGATTTGGTTTATTGCTTTGTAGGTTTCTGGTAAGAGTGTATGTCAGCAGTGAAAACCTTCCAGAAACTTATAAGAAAATATAAGGTTTGCCTTTCATTGATGTTCTCTCGTCACAAACGAAACTGGAATAGTGTTCACCACAGCGTCCAGTAATATATCATCATCTAGTTCGTTTGTTTGCTGGTAGAGAAGAACTTGACAGTTTGTGTTTCAAATGCAGCTTTAACAGAATTATCAGTACTTTGTTTCACATGAACATGACACTTTGCAGATATCTAAACAGTGAAGTATTCACTGACGAACCCAGAGGTTGAGGGCTTGCCACTTAAAAGCTCAACATTTGCATTTTCAGTATGTCCAGCATATTTTAAGCCTCTTTCCTCCCAGAAAGTTCAATCTAGAGTGTCAAAGTTCCTCAAACAAACAGGTCATTCACTTTAAGACCTTATAACAGTCAGTTCCCAACCTTTTTCATCTCTCGTACCCCTTGGACCTTCCGATTGTACTTTGATAACCCCCAGCGTTGTGGGTGTGGCCTGTTAGATCAGAAGTGATCGACTAAAACTTCTATTTATTTGTGAATGACAGTGTATTGTGTTCAAAGCGAAGCTAAAATGCCCTGAAACACATGATATTTACTCCGATATCTTCCTTTTGACTTTTCCTTTGTACAAACACTATTCATAATAATTCCAAGTAGTACCCCCTGCTAAGTGGCATCGTATCAAGACAACATGCCCTACATTTGACTGTGGCGTCTGTTTTGGTGCTTTTTAGTGTTAACAATGGTTAGTAAAACTGTTTAAATGTTTGTGAATGATAAATGAAGTATTATTAGAATGTATTGCTAACTGCTTGATAGCGTGTAGTAACCACGTTAATCACAAAATGCGCTTCTATTATCTATCTATTATCAATCATTCATTATATTTTCAACTATTATTACATAACGTGGTGCTATTACACAATGCAGCGTGCTCCTCCGGCTCTTTAAGGCCATCAATTATCAAGAGCGTATTTATTTTCACCCTATCACTGGCCCGCGCTCCCTGCGGTGAAAACTACACGCTGATTCTCATTTTAATTTTAATACCCTTTTCACTCATCGCCCAGAACATTAAAACCATACCTCCCCCCCCCCTCACCTATCCACCCCGACACCCCTCTCCCTCCCATCACCCCCTTCATCTTTCCCCAAAATAATGTAACTCCGGTAAACTCGCTTTTCTTTTCTTCTTCTTCATTTTTTTTTAACGCTGGCAGTTAATTGGTGTACAGCCGTGTGCGTGTACGATAACGCCGGGATGTTCCGACTCGCCACCGCCGCCATATCCCGCGCAAACGCCCTCCCCAACCAGGAAATAGGGAGGTTAATTAATGTAAGGGGGCTCGCGTGTGTTTCGCCGTGAGTTTTGCTACCCGGCTCTCCATCACTCCCCTGCCCCCCCCTTCGCCTTAAGAGCCTTGATTCTTCACTAATGACCTAGTTCTTTTAATGAGCCGGTATTAACCCCTGGCTACAGTCGCCCAGGTCTTAATTGTCAAGCCAAAGCGGGATGTAGGGGGGGTGGGGGGCGGGTGTGGGGGGGGGGTCACTATGGGGGGTGGGGGTAGGGGGGGGGGTGCCGTCCTGTCCTATCCCCGTGAGCAGGTAAGTGCGACGTCCTCATCGCAGGCAATAAGGGACGGATCAAATGAATAATATTAGACTCCCGACCAGTCAAGAAAAAGTGACAAAAACGAGATGAAAACACAACAAAGATTGGCAAGAAAATGAGTGAGGGAAAAAGCCACAACAAAAAAGGGATGAAAACGAGGATGAAAACGCACCAACACGAGGAAAAAGCTCAGTTTCGATCAGTTTCGCCGGTCTTAGCTTTCAAGTGAGGAGACATGTGCGCAGTAAAGGCGGGAGTTAAGAGGTTAAAAGACAAGGTTACCTCGGCAACAGATCATCAACCATCCACCAGCCCCGCCCCCCGCCTCCCGTCCCCGTCACCTCATCCGCTCCTTGCTTTTGCTGGTGCCCCCCGCCCTCCCCGTGGATGGCACTGATGATCGCCCCTGCCGCCCTTCACCCCATCTCTCATTTTGGACGGCGTCCCGCTGCGCCGCGAGGATGGGCAAAACCGCCGCGGCGACGACGAGGAGGAGGAGGAGGAGGAGGGAGAAAATAAATATATAAAATAAAAAATAATCAGTGTGTATCTGCCTGAGAATCCTGCAAACTCATTAGGACATTGGGAAAAATCGGTTTCTTTTCATTTGGAGAAAACGGTGATTAAAAATTCCCCTTTATGTCGTATACCCGAGAGGTGTGTTTTAAAATTCAAACACTATTTACTATTAAGCACAATATAAAATAAATCCAATCCGCAGATAGAGAAATATGGACAGCTAATTAGTGGGAATGGGGAGGGGGGGGCGCGGCGCTAGCTAGCTCATGAAACGCTAACGACTTTAATGAAGAGAAAGGTCCAGAATAGCCGGAGTTTTTTGGGGCCTCATTCACGCTTTGTTACACTCGCTCGCACGTCAACACTTTTGCACTACTTTTACTGGGTATTACACACTTTAATTGCGACAGGAATAAGCAAATACATTCACAGAGTTTTTTTTTTGTTTTTTTCCTTTCAAGTTTACACCTGCTTTGATTTGTAGTTTCGTCCTTGTTTTAGTGCCGGGCAGATTTTCGAAGTTGTTTAGAAGTTAAGGACCAGTGCATTTTTGGAAGTACCCAAATCTCAAAGCTTCTGGACTAGAGAGCAACAGTGTAATGCCTCATTTGGAAGCTAAGGCCTACAAAACTGATTGTAACTTTTTTGGCTTTTAGATTTGGGTAAAGCCAAACTGGAGGAAAATGTGTTCGGTTAAGGTGGGGGTTAGATGTGCTGTATGTCATTTGATCATAGTAGACTGACATTTTGCGTGCAATTATAAATCCAGAATAGCACCCATGCTACAAACAATACTACACTACATATTATTAGCCTAAAAGTGCAGAATAATACTGTAGAGTGTGTCACATACAGTTGTGCTCAAAAGAATATGAAAGATAGCACAACATATTTAAAAAAGAGCAAACTCTGTTTTTTCACCATAAATGGCTTCACACAACCACTAACTTTGAGTGAAAAAAAAACAACAACTTGCGTGTTAACTTTCATATCCTAAAAAAAAATCATACATGCTGCCAGGGTATTTAAAGTTTTGAGCACAACTGTATATTGTAAATTAAGAATGGACTAAATATAGCCCCCTTCTTCCTGAAGACGTGAGGAAAGGGGGGCAGGCTCCGGAAGTTCCTTACTGTAATGGACTTTCCATTGAAACTTGTTGGCTTTTCTTAAAGCAGTACTAAGTAACTTGTTTACCTTAATAAATCCTTTCCGTAGTCCCTCTGGGGGTAATACAAGTGTTAATGGGATGATTGGGGGTCTTTCATCTCCCCCTGGTGTCTCTGGCCAGAAAACCACACTTGCAACTTTCCTGCACCGGGTCGGAGGCCCCAATACACACTAATGGAATCACGAAGAAGAAGCTAACAGGCTAACGGGCAAAGCTAACTGCGGGCTAGCTCCACTTAAACAGTATTTACA
Source organism: Neogobius melanostomus (assembly GCA_007210695.1). NCBI lineage: Eukaryota > Metazoa > Chordata > Actinopteri > Gobiiformes > Gobiidae > Neogobius > Neogobius melanostomus. The sequence continues at coordinate 1,820,724 of VHKM01000397.1, forward strand.
GCCAAGTTTGAGTGAAATGTGTGTAATTGGATGAACAATATCCCTCTGTCCCTTTGTCTTTACTGTCAGCGTAGTATTTACTCTCACGGACAATTAATGAGTAAAAAACGCAACATGCTACAACACCTGCAGTGGCGCTTATGGCCTCTAAGGGCATGAGTTACTTAGTTCTGACGTAAAGGTGCATTATGGAACTTTTTATGTGGAAAAAAAACAACTTTCTATTAGTGCGTATTTGAGCTTTTCGTGACCCAGCTGTATGAGTTAGCATGGTGCCTTTGCTTTCCATCACGATCCAGGATCTTTTTGTTTTCACGGCCAGAAAACCTACTCACCAGAAACCCTACAAAACAATAGATTCTGGAGCGTTGTAGAGACCACGGTGATTGAAAGTAAAGGCGCCATGCTGACCACTAAAAGTCGGTAAAAGTAAACAAATATCACATTTTTTTCCTTTCGCCATTTTTATTTGCTGTTCTTATTCCAAACAATGGAGCTGGCTCCAAATTCCAATGACTGAGCTTCAGTTAGCCCACGCTGAACGCCATGGGGAAAGCCACCCTCACTTAGTCCATTCTTTATTTATTCAGCGGGGTGTTTGGAATTTGTCAGGAGTGTTAGTTTGGTCCACAACTAACAGTTTACAGTTAGCAAGCTTATTTTGTTTCTGTTTGAAAATGGGACAAATTGGAACAGGACATCAGTTTATTTGCAAAATCAGATTAAAAACATCGCGTCAAGAGCAAATACTTCACCGGAGGAAACTTCCAGCTCATCAGTGTTAAAAATAAAAATGGTTCCAAAATTTTGAACGAGCCGCTCAAAAAATAATGGGCCTGTCTTTCGTATAAATACTTTTTCGTTGTTTAATTTTTGTGTTGTTGGTTTTTGACACTGGCCTTTAGCTCTGAGATGAAAAAGTCCTACCTCAATAATCACAGACCTTTCCTCAAGTATTTACTGTACATCCAACGTAACGTTTTTAACACGTAGCCAGTGTCAGTGTCCATCATGTCTCTCTGTCCGTGACGTTTTCTTGAACTCGTCGTTGATTTGTGCAAGACATCGCTGACCCTTATCGGGGAAACAGCGAGAGAGGAAGGACCGCGGCGTCCGGAGAGCGCACTCGGAGTCACGTGTCACGTTACGCCGTCACGAAGGGCAGAATTAATCACAGTCGAATTCAAACGGGATTAATCTTCACAAAACAAAATAAAGTACAAGGTCTAATCACTCCTAATGATATCGTGGCTGTGTACATTGTCCCAGACTCGTAAAGCTGGGAGCACACACTTTTATGGAGTGGACCGTCCAATAAAGCGAGGCGCGGTCCGTCCCCCGCGCCGCCACGCCGCCACACCCCTGCCCTGGTCGGAAATGAGTCTTTTTAACCATTCGGATGCTGCGCCCCATCCTTTACAGAGGGAGCATTAGCAGCAATAAAAGTCACTGTCAGTCGGAAAGGGTGCGTGTGTGTTCTTGTAATTACGACATTGTGAGGACCAGTTTGAATTTTTAACCAACAGAGTGAGGACATTTTTGGAAAGTGAGGACATTTTGCGTGGTCCTCACTTATTTGAAGGACTGTTTGAACTTCAAGATGTGGTTTTAGGGTTAGGGTTAGGATTGGGTTTAGATTAGGGTTAGGATGAAAGTTAGGGTTAGGGGCTTAGGGTTCAGGGTTAGGGTCTGGGTAATACATTATGTCTATGAGTGTGCTCACTAAGATAGAATTACAAGGATGTGTGTGTGTGTGTGTGTGTGTGTGTGTGTGTGTGTGGTGTGTGTGTGTGTGTGTGTGTGTGTGTGTGTGTGTGTGTGACCCCCTCACACACGCTGGGGCTGGTCGAAGTACATGAAAGTGTCAAATCGCTCCGGTCGTGTTGTCTCTGTACTAGATACTGTAGGCACACTGCAAAAAGAGGGAATCAAGGGGAATATAACAAGTTCTCATTCCTTTACATTTCGCTTGTGTTGAAAAGGTCACCAAAAAAAAAAAGTTGCGCGATTTATGAGAAGTTTTCAGTAATTTAATCTGATTTTTCCCCCCCCGCATAGTGAAGCACATTTAGGGAATAACAAAACAAGCTCAAAACATAGTCCTGTTATGTTAGTATTAGGGGTGGCACGATCCAACATGTTTGAGTCATGATTATTGTCAGGGAAAATATTGTGATGATATATGATTATCGAAATAAAAGGAAATACCGATAATGACACAAATCCTTTACAGTACAGTAGTCTAAATGTTCACAAAAAACAAACAAGAGGTTATATGTACATTTTTATATTTGTTTAAGGGTTGTTTCACAGGGTTTATGCCACAAATGGAGAAAAAAAAAATCGGCGCAGATTACAGTTCTGAAATATACACGTACATTTTATAAAACAGAGCAAAGAGAATTAGACGAAACGGGCATTTGGCCTTATTTTGAGTAACCGTGACTTTTTTCTGTTTCAAGTTAAAAAATTAAGTCAGATGAAGATATTTCATCTCACTGTAGAAGCCATAATAGGGTTTAACCCTCTCATTTTAGGCGCAAAAACACATATTCCATTGACAGATCATTTCTTACCTCCTCAAATCAAGATCAAATATCCTTATGTCAAGAAAAACGTATCTGTAAAGTAGTCGTTGCATCGCCTTTTTTACTTATTGTGCCGTAAAGCTTTATTGACACACACACACACAAGCTTTTCAAAGGGAAAACTAAAAGGTCCTTCTTTTTTGGATCATTTTGATTGATTACATCTCAGATTATATGAGCTTTCTGTCTCATGTCATATATATAAATACAAATAAATAATCGCTATCAAAAAGAGCCAGTCTTTTGAGCGCCTCTTTGAAATGAATGAGACTCTGGAATTTAACAGCAGCAGAGAAAGAACATAGTATGTCATGTTGCAATTCTACACTACTATTGTACGTAAACTCCACACAGTAAGACTCTTCTCTGTTGTTGGGTAACTATTGCCCAATCACTAATAGCAACTTCTCTAAACAGCATTATTTTGAGTTCAAGCCGTCATAACTCGGTGCAACTGGAGCAGCGAGCGCTGGGGGAGATGACGTGACAGCCTTCGGTCAGTCACTCTGTGTGTGTGTGTGGGAGAAGGGGGGGGGGGGGGGGGGAGAGGGGGGTGACCTGATCTGCTCACCCAGCCCCTCACTCTCTCTCGCCCTGCAGCGCCTGGATGACAAGGGCAGAGAAGGGCAGCATCGGGCCGGACACACTCACATCCACACTGTAAAAAAAAAAAGATCAGAAATGGGAATATCAGCAGACGAGAGCGCTGTTTCCCAACCCGGGGTACGAGGACTTACTTGGAAATATTTAGATTTAAAATAGAGGGACAAACGGAACTGTATTTCAATAATAATTGAAAAGAAACTTCTTTTCAATGATAATTTACAATAAAAGGTTTGATTTGATTGTTTTTGCTTTATTTATTTTAACATAATACACAACTAAATACTCAAAAAATCTGAGTTTAGTAGATAATCATCAAAATACTTGGCTGCACCTTAGTTTAGGGGTACGTTAAGTAGAAATGTAGGACTCATGGGGTACGCGAGACACAAAAGGTTGGGAACCACTGTGGGAGTACTCTAGTAATTACACCTCAAAAACAACTAGGATTGTTGTTTTATACTTCTAAATTTAAGTCAACATTTCAAGTCTGATTGTTATTTAAAAATAAAATAAAATACAATAGTAATTTTATTGGAAAAAATTGCAGCCTAAAATACAAAGAACGAGTCAAATACTCTCTACTAACTAACTTTGCAACATTTATTTTATTTTTTAAGTCAAAGTGCTGGGTTTAAGCCCTTGTAATTGTGACTTGGTTAAAGTAAGTAATAATGCTATAGAAGCAGCACTTTAATTTACACAATTTGGGAAGAAAGTAATTTGTATTTACATTTTTAAGTTAGTTTGAGTTTGACTCATTTCCCATTGACATAACCTGGTTGGCATGGCAACAGTTTAAAATGGTTGTCCTCTATCTCTGTCCTGTGAGGCTATTGAGGAAGTGAAACTATAATCACAAAAATGTCAAACTAACAAAAACTGGGGGCATATTTTAGCAAAAATCTTAAATAAATAAATATAATTGTGTTAACTAGTTTTTTCAACAAATTGTGTCTAATGTGTCATATGCACTTTAAAATAAATCAATTGCGAATAATAGTCATGTTATTGAAAAAAATTAAGCAAAACCCTTCAAGTCAAACAACAAGTCAAATAACCTTCAATGACTAACTTGATAAATTAGAATTAATATTGCAAATTTAAGCTAATTTAATCACGCAGAATTCATTTTTGCAGTGTATTCACCACTTTATGACTCTCCCTCTCACTCTCCTGCTCTCTTTCCCTCTCTCTCCCTCCCTCTCCATCTCTCTCTCCCTCCCTCCCTCCCTCCTCTCTCTCCCCCTCCCTCTCTCTCTCTCTCTCTCCCCTCCTCTCTCTCTCGCTCCCCTCCTCTCTCTCTCGCTCTCCCTCTCCTTCTCTCTCTACTTTGCTACAAATTCAGAAAAATCAATGTGATCCTTATGTAAGTGAACTGTTGTAACTAGCTGTCACCAGAGCTGTAGGTGGCAGATGAAAACGGAAAGTCACCATTTCACTTGAGTACTATGTCCCATGGCAGTGTCCCGCACTTTGACAGCGATCATATTCAGAGCACTTAGATGTAATGTATAATGTATTATAGCCATCTTCAGAAAGGCAAACGAGTAGCCTAGGAGCGGGTATTAGGCTTTTTGCAGGTGTTAAGTTATTATTCCAAACACATCTTTATCACTGTCTTACACGTATGCCATATTTTTAGCCTGGCTATGGCCAGACTAAAATCACAAGTTATATTTAGTCTGGGGACCACCAATTCATGTTCTGGTAGGAGAGGTGTGGTTAACGTTTGTCCAGAGCCGTTTATTGTGCTGAATGTCTCTCATGCGTCTGCACGTAGCCATAGCCAATCGTATCATCGTATCAGATGACGTACAAGCTGTAAACTTTCCAGCTAAACTATTTAGAACACGGTCTAAAGCTTGATCCAAAGATGGCGTCGCGTCTGCTGCTGTCATGTTGGATCCGTAAATAAACTCTTTTTTTTCTATCCCTAAACAAACTACAAGCTTTCGTGTGTCGAATAGTGCATCATCGTCTTACTGTCCCTCCTCGTTCTGTGATTGGTCTATTGGTTCACTTCCTGATCCTAAGTAATCCAATCATCTTACTCCCCTTTGCTGTGCAGCTGTTTCAATAAAAAAAAAATTGTTTTCATCATTAACAGACCAAGGGCCAGACCCTCCAATTACAGGCCAAAGTTAAGCATCACTTTCTACAAATGTTGTGCATCATACAGTATATGGCCTAAATGGGTGTTTTACTTTTAAAGTATTGACACTCATTTTCACATTTCTAGAGCACGTTAGCAGGGATTTGGTCTTGTTTAGTATTATTCCTCAATATCATCTTGAGGACCAGAGGTTCTATGATGGAGGGCCAGTTTTGGCTCTGGCATTTCCTACCCCTGGTTTAAAAAGTCGATTTTGCATAATACTCCCCTTTAACGAAGAGAGTATAAGGCCCAATCTCAATTCTCCCCCATAGCCCTCCGCTTAGCCCTTTCCCTTCGTTTTGTGCGTTCACGAAAGATGAAGGGGTGTCCCAATTCTATTTTGCGGTGAGGGGTAGGGGTGAGGGAGAGGGCCACATAGCCCTTCCAGCGAGGGTTTTTCAGATGCACACTACAGACGAAGGGGTAGGAGGAGTTTGACAAAACACGTAAATAAGCTGCGAAATGAATTCACGAATATCATCATTAAGCACTCTTACAACATTTATAAAGTTGCAGAACGCTTCGTTCGTGACTTTATTCGCTTTGTGCAACAATTAGAACAGTCCATTGCGTTAAAAGTGTCAGTTCTACGTTTTCGTTTATTTGTGCTGTATTGGCTGACTTTTGCCATTTCTTTACAAACTTTCAATACATCGCTAATGCCAAGACACACGGGTTCATCGCTGCTCAGGTCCGGGGTTCAGAGCGGGTCTACCTCTGCCCGTCCCCACTGAGTGTGCTACATGAACTTTGTGATACCTTTCGGTATGAAAAGCGCTTTATAAATAAAGTTTGATTGATTGATGAGCGGATGGGCTGATCTCTCACAGCTCTGGCTAACGGGCTGCAGCCACAGCGATCCGCGGTAGAAGCTGCAACACACGGACGGGGGGGAAGGAGAATGTAGCGCCGGATGAAGCAGAAATAGATGAAAATCTGTAGGGTTTGGTCTGAGACGAGTCCTGTTGTTTAGGTGTTACAAAACAGCATCAGTCAAGTGATCAACTGGTTCAGTAGAAACATGCTATAGAGACAAGTAGCCTCCTTTATTTTTACATAACCTTATTCATCTGTGTTCATAGTAAATGCAGTCCCATTTCTTAGGGCGGTCTTTTCAACCCTCGCCCTTGGTTTCAGGGTGTAGGGAAAGGGCTAGGGCAAGGGGTAGAAAAGAGAATTGAGATTGGGCCTATGTGTAACAAAAAGAAAATGTGCACTGAACAGCCTGAGAGCTGAGCTATGAACTCCATCAATCCATGCAAAATAACTTAAAAATGTAACTTATTGTTTTTGCAGCGTAGGGGAGGATGTTGGGATTGGTACTTTGCCCCACTGGACGGAAGTTCAAGACTGTCATTGTGTCCCTGGGCAAGACTCTTCACCACGCCTATGGTGTCTGCAATCAAATGGAAAGCGCTTCAGCATCACCAAACATGTCCAAAGATACTGAGCACAGAAGATGACTCAAGTACCTTCATTGAAGAAGGTCCAAAGATACGGTAAATGTGTTTTATTTGAGCAAAACCTTTTGGAAGTCAAACCTAATAGAATTAAACTGGCTTTAAACATGAGGGCTATATTTACTTTGCACATACGGCAAGGCTGTCCTTTATCCCTCTTGCTCTCTGTGAAACGATAATCACATTGACCTGCTCCCTTTAAGTCACAAATTAATTGTGAGGAGCCTCTTTCATTTCCGGGGGGGGGGGGGGCCGCTTACATTTGGTTCTTGCATCACGCACCGTACCTAACTCCTCCGCCGGCGTAAGCACCTTAGCCCGGGCCACGTCGGACACAAACAAACAGGAAAAAAGGCCCTTTTTTTTCCTCCCTCCTCTGCCTTTGCTCTCCTGAAAGCGACGGCCCCGTGTACTCTTTCTCTTCCTCCAGCGGTTTGTCTTCTAAAAGCAATAATTGAGAATATCCCGCTTGAATGGGACGCCTAAGAACCTTCACGGTAAATTTACGGGAAGGGGGGGGGGGGAAGGAAAGGAGAGGAGAGAGAGATCGGAGGATGCCTCAGGAGCCGCCAAATGCCTTTTCCTTAAGCCGCCGGCGTTCAGGGGAGGGAGGGGGGGGGGACGGGTGAGCGCGGCGGTGATGGCGGCGGAGGTGGTGGAGGGTGGCGTCTCTCCCGCTTCCTGAAACACTTGCTTTATTTTCTTTTTTCTTTCGTTCCGAAGATGAAACCGTGCGATTGCTGTCATTACCATCATGGCAGTCATCATCAATGGGGGCGACTACGATATTGCCCAACATTTATTCCCCCCCCCCCCCCCCCCCCCCGTTACTGCGCAGGTTGCCTCACTCTGTAATCCATGACTGCTCCTGTATTCCAACTCTCTCTTTTCCTTACGCGTGTTTAGATTGTGTGTGTGTGTGTGTGTGTGTGTGTGTGTGTGTGTTGTCGTGGTTGTCGTTTGCCCCCGGGGGCTTGTGCGGCCGCGGCGTTTATTCCTCCTAATCTCGCTCTCATCTTCGGGCGAGCTGTGACAGATGGTTATAGGCGCACAATAGTATTAAGAGTTGGATCTTTCCACACACCCCCCCCCCCCCTTCCCTCACCGCCCGTTCGGCTTACCCCCCCCCTTTCATTCCGACGGGCTCGACTCACCCAGTAGGTAAACTCGATTTTAAACGTCTCTTTTGTTGCCTGTTTATCTCGGCCCCCGTCAAATAAACATATCTTCCCTCACCTTGCGCCCCCCCCGCCCCCTTCTGTCTATAAGGTAAGCTGGATTTACCCTCGGATGTCTCGGCGGCTAACAAATCGCGCGGTGATTTCCTCTCACGGCATTTCCATACCGACCCGTGACAGCGCCGCCGCATGATGCATAGAGGTAAATAAGCCCGGGTTCAATTGTGCCCCTTCCACCATTCTTTTTTTTTTTTTTTTTACCTTGCAGGGCCCCCGAGGAAGAATTGACTGCACGCCGGATTTTTTTGATCAGCCCCCCCCGTTAAATGTCGGAGGAGCAGGGGGCGGGGCCGTAGGTAATTCCGCGGCCGTGTCACCCTCTCGGTATTAATTGGCGATTTTTCAGCGGGTTCTGCATGTGTAATAGCCACATCTGTCTGTAAGAGGCGGCGTGGAGTTATTGAATAGCGGCGCGAGGGCGTAAAGAGGGAGCCATTAACCTGCGCTTTAAACCGTCATTGTTTGGAAATAGAGACGCGAGTGAAGGGGAAGGCACAAGCTGACTTTTCACGCCGTCGCATGAAGAATTGTGGCAAAAGAAAAAAACATTACTCTGGGAACGTCAGCGTTTAGAGAGAGACAATGTGTGGGACAGGTTTTTCGAATTGGCCTGGTGCACCCTTTTCAACCTCACACCTTGAGAACATGGTATGCTAGCACACGCTTTCCATAATCCGTCACATGACTATGGGCTGTTTGATCTTCCCTCTATGACACAACTAAATCTATGAAATACAGATAAGGGCACTCCAGTAGAAGAAGAAACAACCAAGGGAGCATTATCATGTGTCTCTTTAAAAGCATATGCTACAGTATGAAGTAAAATAAAATAAATTGAAGATTAGTGCCCAAAAAGGTTAGTGTCAGGAGCTTCTAAGTGCTGGGTGGTTCAGTGGTTAGTGCTTGTGTTCCACAGCTAGAAGGTCCCAGGTTCCTCCAGGTACAAAGGCTCTAGTCTGAATGAGAGTGGTGAGTGGTGGTGAGAGACGCCGACGGCACAGATTGGCAGCCTCACTTCCATTAGTCTATTCCAGGGGCAGCTGTGGCTACAATAGTAGATTACCATCACTGAGTATAGTGAATGAATAATGCTGAACAGGCTTGAGAAGCGTAATACAAATGTAAGCCATTATTATTATTACTGAACTGGTCAAAGATGTCAAAATAATTCCTATAATGTATGAACTTTGATTTAATTTAAAATCTATATTCATATCATTACAAGCAGCAATCTCTTTGTTTACAGCAGATGCTCCAGGTCGTACAAACTGAAGCTTCACTGAAGCTTCTCTAGCACAGCCCAAAGATTCTCAGTGGGGTTAAGCTCTGGACTCTGTGGCGGCCGATCCGCGAGTGGAATTGATGTCCCAGTTTGATCGCGGTGGGACTTTACCTTTTCTCAGGACAGTTTGTCCCAGTAAAGCTCCAGAAAGCATGTAGATGAACGAATTGTAGATGCTGCTGTTGATAAAAAAATCTAAAAGCGATGATCAGAGGGGCCACTTTAATTTAATTTTATTTATTGGTTTATTTGGTCGGGACAGTGCATGTTAATGAACATATATGGGTCTCATGCATGTAAACAAGCCACAACGGATTGTAGCCTTGGGCTCATTTCCCTCCGTCATCCCCCATGTGCACTCTCAAACACACTCTCATTCATCCTGGCCTATTGTACATGTTTTAGTGGTAGGGGAAACGTGAGTACCCGGAGGAAATCTACGCAGACACGGGGAGAACATGCAAACTCCACACAGAAAGGCCCCGTCCAGGTGGGAATCGAACCCGAGACCTTCTAGCTGTGAAGCACGAGCACTAACCACTGTACTACCGTGCCGCCAAACTGGAGAAAATGTGCTCAGTTCAGGTGGGGGTTAAGGGATAAAAAAAAATTAAAAGAACTAAAACTTGACTAAAATCGTCTGAGTTTTTGTCAATTAAAACTAGACTTTTAGAAATGACTAAAGTGTGACTAAAACTAAAAGCATTTTCATCCAGAAGACTAAGACTAAAGCTAAGAGGGCTGCCAAAAACAACACTGTCCCTGAACCCCTCTTTCACCATGTGAGGCCTGATGAATCCTGTCATTGTCATCTTGGAATACGCCTGTGCCATCAGGGAAGAAGAACCTTTTATATGTGGCTGTATCGGATACTGAAACTGTTCGCTTTGGTGCAGCTTCAGCGCGAGCACAATCATCTCCAAATCAATGTCCACAAACCTCTCCTCATTCTTTTTTTTTTTTTTGCCGCGTTGTGCAAGTTGCTGCGACTCTTGTTTGTTGATGGTGGGCAGTGAGAAAGTGCTGACCGTTTAACAGATGATTCACAGCCAGGCAGCCCACAGCCCCTCTGACCACCGAGCGAGCGCGGCCTCCTTCTCTTTTGGTGAGCGAAGTGTTGGCCGCAGCAGAAGATGTGAGGAGGCAGTCGGGAAGTGCAGAGGTGGGACTCGGATGTGGCCTGCCGGGACCTCCCCCCTGAGGATTAACACCGGCGCGGCGCTCAGGACATATGGCACTCTTCGTGTCCCACTGGTAAGCCCTCCTGCCCCCGCCCGCCAGGCTCACATGCGCATTAGAAAGGAGAGAAAGGAGTTCAAACTGGGGGGACATGGAGGATGGACTTAAGAATAGCACATGGAATCAGAAAACAGTTTACGTTGGCCGTTTCTTCTTCTACTGCTGGTTTTGTTGCATCATTTATTCGTCGCCGGAGCAGGTTTATGCTTAAGACGAGAGACTGCAGATGAATAAGGGAAAACATTTACACATGTCAATTTGAAACTTTTGCTGTACATCACAGATATGCATGTGACGGAAAATGTTTTCATACAAATATAAGACATAACAATGGGCAAAAATGTCAAATCTAAATAATGGATAGGCGTCACAAGAGGGACAAACGAGAAGAAGATGGTGAAACACTGTTGTGGAGCGGAGGGAGCTGCGCAGGAGGAAGAGGAGCTGATCAGTGCAGGACACCACGCTCTGAAACGGGGACAAACCCAGGAGGCGCTGTACTGTTTCAGTGGATCAGAACAGACTGAACGCAATTTTGTTTTTACAATTGACATTAAAGTACTTAAAACCGCATTTTGAGAATAACGCGTCCTAAAGTTTGGAACATGAGTCGTCTCGGTCGCCTTTTGCAGTACACCATCCATCCATTTTCTTCCACTTGTCCGTTGCCGGGTCGTGGGGGCAGCTGTTGGAGCTGCACCAGCCCCTATGGCTCCTCCTGCAGGTGGTGGGTCCACAGAAGGACGGCCTCATGGTTCTAACCGGGCCTGTTGGTCTCTCATAAGGGGCTTCTGAACCGCTCTTTGTCTGACCCGTCACCTAGGACCTTTTTGCCATGGGAGACCCTACCAGGGGCACGAAGCCCCCGACAACAGAGCTCCAGGATCATTCAGGCTCAAACCCCTCCACCACGTTAAGGTGGCGGTTCCAGGAGGGGCTTTTGCAGTACATGTCGATACCAAACATGCCAATACTCATAAAAGCTCATCTCATTGGTCAACGTGATGGCTCTGGGGATTCTGATTAGTTACTGAGATCAGCAAAGTCTCATGATCGGAAGGTTGGGGGTTCGAATCCCAGCTCCTGTCGTTGTGTTCTTGGGCAAGACACTTCACCCTCCTCGCCTCCAGTGTCCGCGTACATTGGTGCATGAATGAGAGAGTGAATAGGTGACTGGTTTCATTCCTATAAAGAGCTTTGTGGCTAAAGCAGGTAGAAAAGCACTATATGAAGACGTACCTGCAGCCCTCATTCATCGCCTCATTATCAGCAGCCTTTACCAATAATCCAATCACGGCCCCAGCTCAAGCCACACCTCCGCGTCAGCCAATCATCACCCAGGATCCTCTTCTTAAGCTCGCTGGTCAATCACTTGGTTGTTTCCCAGCCGTGCTGCGCTCCTCCTCCGCCCCTCCTCCGCCTGGTCTCTCCTCGGCTCTGCTCGTCGTCGTCAACTGGCCGCCCCGGGTCTCGTCCTACCACCACCAGGGTCCGGGCTCCGGGGGAAGATTCTGGCTATCATCCATCAACGCCATGTATTCCATATCATTACTGCAAACATGACTGCATAATGCATTCTGTCTCTTAGTCTCTTCAGGTTGAATTAAGTTGAGACCATTTTACCATTTTAGAAAAAAAAATATAATTATTTAATACTGTATCATGTCAAATTGCAGGCCCAGGCGGTCAATTATTACATGTATGAAGCATATAAACCTACAGACTATCACTTTAAATGTGTTCCTCATTGTTCCAGGTCCATACACAATCCTGACCAGCCCAGTCTCCCAGTCTTTTTCCATAGATCGTTGCAAATTTAAAACGATTTCAATCCTAGAATCAAAGAAAATGTTTATTGACCTTCCAAGAGCGACAGACAAATCAGGGCCCAGGACGATGAGTCACATGTCAATAAGGTCTACTTCACCATGTTCACAAAACACAAAGTCTCCTCTCAGAACAGCGTTAATCAGAATGTTCCAGGATTGCCAGGCTGTCAACTGGCCTGAACACTACAGTATAAGTCCACTGTAACTGTTTCATAATTATTTATACTTTTGTCAACTCTTACTATAAGAAAGAATTACCGCACAATAAACTTCTAAACAGCAGGGAAATGGTTGTAAATTATAGTTACAAACAAAGCAATGCTAATGAGCTGCGCTTTGTAAACCCTTTTTTTAACTTCAGAGACATTACATGCAATTAGGAGCATTGATGCTGTGACGTCTTTGCTCTAATAAGGTTTATTCAGCAGCCATTTGAGCAGGATTCCAACTCGTGACGTTATCCTGTTAACCCCTGCCCTAACCGAGCACATTTCTCCCGTTCGACTTTACCCAAATCTATAAATCTTCTTGGAAAACAAGCGTCAAAATGGCGACAAAAACGAGACGTAAATGAGGATAAAAACGTAGCAAAACAATGAGACAAAAAAGTAATGAAAACGCAACAAAAAAAAGTGGGAAAACAAGTTGTATATTAGGATGAAAACGCCGCAAAACAGGCGACAAAAATGAGACTAAAAAGCAACAAAAAAAGTCACAAAAAAGCGACGATGAAGCAAAAAGACAGGTACCAAAAACCAAAACATAAATGAGGATGAAAACGCCGCAAAACAGGCGACAAAAAAGCAACAAAAATGAGATGAAAAAGTGATGAAAAAGAAACAAAACAGTTGACAAAAAAGTGAAAAAAGGACAAAAACGCTGCAAAACAGGCGTCAAAACCCCCCATAAAAACGCACCGAAAATAAGAAGAAAACGTGACTGCAACACAAGGAATAATAATAATAAATAATAATAATCTCTTGGATTTGTATAGCGCTTTTCAAGATACCCAGAGCGCTTCACAGCTCATTATTCATTCACTCCATACTTGGTGGTGGTAAGCTACTGTTGTAGCCACAGCTGCCCTGGGGTAGACTGACGGAAGCGAGGCAACCAGTCTGCGCCATCGGCCCCTCCGACCACCACCAACCACTCACTCACTCATTACATTCACTAGGCTTCCTGGTGTTACCAAACGGTCTCCCATCCAAGTACTGACCAGGCCCTTCCCTGCTTAGCTTCCAAGGTCTGACGGGATTGGGCAGAGCAAAGGCGGTATGACCACAGGAAGTTCTGCAAGCCTTAGCTTTCAAATTGGGCGTTACCCTGGCCTATAGGCGGTAAGCCCCAGTATACAAGCTTTCAGATTTGGGTAAAGCCAAACTGGAGCAAACATGCTCTGTTCAGGCGGGGGTTAAGAGGTTAAACTTCTTTGATAGTTTACAGAGCGGGTGTCTAATGATCTCCAAATCATACACCTTGTCCCACTTGGGGGATTTTTTACAAACGTACGGCGAAACCCCCTCCACCTTTCCCTCCATCAGCAAAGGGAGGGAGGAGCGAGGAGAGCACTAACTCGCGCTGAAGGCAATTTGTCGCCGCCCCCCCCCCCCCCCCCTTCTCTCTCTCCGCACCTTCGCAGATTTCCCATAAGAAATGCTGCGCGCTGCCATCTATCACCGTGCGGCTCCGCGCTCGTTCAGCGGGGCCCACGGTGAAATATGAAGCAGGCCTTTCCCGACAGCCGCTCCATGTGGGGGGATTATTTTGGCAGGATCCCGCAAACACCTTTTTCCCGCCACTGTCGCAACACGCTGTTTGTCAAACGCCTGCTTTTACAAAACGGGAGGCACAATAAACATCAAGCGGAAAATTACGAGCTTTGATTCCCCCGACATATTACGGAGGGGGGTGAAAGAGTGGAAACGCGGCACTCGATCACGGTGTAATAAGCTGCCTGTTTATGGAGACAGGAGGGGGGGTGTACCTGCCTGCAGCGCGAGGTAAAACGTTCAAGAAGCGCAGGTGCCAGGGCCTAGCGAGCGCCGCTAATGAGACGCCGCCAAGGAAAATGTCAACTTTCAATAGGTACACACCAAGCACTGTCTTAGAGCGGGGGAGACAAACATTGGCATTTGTGAGGGCAAGGTTTGATGATTTATTGGAGATTTCTGGAAAGTGACTGTTAGTGCACATGGTGGGTTTTAATGCTTTTGTAAATATGACTTATTTAGATGGATATCATCTGTTGTAAGTAATAATGATCATTTTATTTCAGTGAAACTGCAGTTCTGATGAAGAAATGTTGGGCAGAAGTTATTTGTATTTGAATTTTTTAGCTACTGACAGGAAGGGACATAGATAGATAGATACAGACGGCATCTTGTCATAAGAGGGGGTGTGGCTTTGCCGAGGGGGAAAACAGAATCTTTTGGGAAACACAATTTTTTGCCATTTTCTGGCGAAATATGAACTTATTTATCACATACAAATAAACTCAAGTCTAAATCGGGTCCACATGGATGCTTATTCACAGCAGAAAAAACGGCAGTCGTAGCTAGTGCTAGCTAGTGTTAGCACAATGCTAACATGAAAGAAGTTGAGGGGGGAAACAATTTGGAGAAAAATCTAAACTTTCTTTAATTATTCAAAAACTCATTCATTCATTCATTCATTCATTCATTCATTCATGCTTCATGGTGGAGCTGACCAGTGCAGGACACCACGCTCTGTAACAGGGACAAACCCAGGAGGCGCTGCACCATTTCACAGGAGACAGAGGGCAGCCAGCCAGGTTTCTTCTGAGTGCTACAGTTTCCCCGACCTCCAAGGTCATGCGGGTCAGGTTGACACAGTGGCAGCGCGGCTCAGCCGCAGCAGCTCAGAACTAACACCTGAACACTATTTTGTTGTACAGTTGTACAATGACAATAAAGCACGTACTTTATGTTAGCATTGTGCTAATGCTAATGCTAGCTACGACTGCCGTTTTTTCATTTCTACTGAACAATCAATCAAAACATCCATATGGCCACGATTTAGACTTGACTTCATTTTTATGTGATAAATATTCCACCAGAAAATTGTTAAAAAGAGTGAAAAATTGTGTTTCCCAAAAGATTCTATTTTCCCCCTCGGCGAAGCCACGCCCCCTTCTATGACGCGCTTCCGTCTGTAGCTATAGCGGTAAAGGTTGTCTCATTTCACACTGACATAACATGGTCGGCACGGCAGCAGTTTTTTGCCTCTATCTATGTCACTTCCTGTCGGTGTCCAATAAGGAAGTGAAACTATAAATATCACAAAAATGGTCAAACTAAAGAAAACTGGGTGCAATTTTTTGGGAAAATCTTTACCCCTCAACCCCCGCCTTAACTCAGCACATTTTCTCCAGTTCGACTTTACCTAAATTTAAAAACCTATTAAAAAAAAAGCGTAAAAAAAGCGACAAAAACGCATAAAAGTGATGAAAGAACAACTAAAAAGTTACTAAAACGCAACAAAAAGCGGTGAAAAGGCATAATAAGTATGATAAAAGAGTGACAACAATGCAACAAAAATGTTTAGTAGGTCTTAGCTTTCAAATGTTGCGTTACTCTCGCCTATAGGCTGTAAACGCAGAAGCGTTTAGATTCGGGTAAAGCTGAACTGGAGAAAACGCGCTCGGTTAAGAGGTTAAATATCATTGTATGTTTTAGCAAAAACTGTGTCTAATGTGTCATATACACTTTAAAGGGAACTGCTTTTTAACAAGTTTCCAATAGGTAGCATGAGGTGGTGAAATCATTGCAATTC
Source organism: Neogobius melanostomus (assembly GCA_007210695.1). NCBI lineage: Eukaryota > Metazoa > Chordata > Actinopteri > Gobiiformes > Gobiidae > Neogobius > Neogobius melanostomus. The sequence goes on from VHKM01000397.1 coordinate 1,836,916, forward strand.
ACACTGTTCAATTTTGGGGATCATAGTGGGGAAAAAACTCTGAATCCCCAGAGAAATGACAAAGACATAGTAACAGATTTGATAACTCAACTTTCACACTCATTTGGCTCCAATTGCCATCCTATAACATCATCTGCATACCCCGTATACACGTGTAAATGTAACCAGCAGTGGTGGTCAATGTAGGCTACTTGATTGTGTTAGTTTTGTTCAAAGTCAAATATTACTGCAAATATTACTGCATCAGTCTCGTTACTTACTTGTTCTGGAGTGTTCATTGTATCATTGTAAGGCTTTTTAATGGGACTGCCAAAACTCTACCTAAGAACAGTACTTGTGTGAATTGATTTTGTTACTGACCACCTCTGTGAACCAGAATATGTTTGTACACCCCTTTCTGCTGACTTTATCTGTGTTTCACCAGTAATAATAGCGCTGGTCATATCAGGTAAACCCACACCTCTTTCCTTGTCCCGCGCAGGCTTCGTCAGCAGCTTTTCCCTCCCATCATTTTTCACCTCACACACCGGAGCTCGCCGAGAGAGCGCGGAGTAGGAGGGAGCAGTGGGGCTTTTAATGCACAGTAAACAACTACTTCAGCCTTTAAATCTGACAGGAGACTGAGAGAAAGTCCCATTGTAGTAGAGCACGACTGTTTAAGGCCTTTGTTCTCCCATCCCACACGTTAGCAGAGCACGGCGTCACACTTTTTCATCGCTGCTCAGAGAAAAAATATGATCAAAATGGCATTATGTATTTGTAAAGACCCGAGGAGAAATACTGTGTTCTGTGTTCCCTCCCTGAATACACTTTAGAGCTGTTATGCTATAATGTTCCTCACCAAAAACATGGAGTTGTGTTTTTAATAGGCTGTTTATACAGTGAAAGAAATGTAAAAAAGAAAAAGAAAAAAAAGAAATCTATTTTCTCCTTTTTTGCGGCTCAAAGCTCAGTAAATCAGGCAGGAATTAGACCCCCCCAAAAAAATAAGTACAAGGAAGTTTGGAGTCTGTTTTCGCAAGAGTGTAAAGAAAACCTAATTTCAAGAAAACAGTCCTAAAGTTCTGTAACATCTCATGACCATAGGTGAGGGTGGGAACGTAGATCGATCTGTAAATCGAGAGCTTTGCCCCCTGACTCAGCTCCCTCTTCACCACAACAGTCCGATACAGCGACCGCATCACTGCTGACGCCGCACCGATCCGTCTATCCATCTCACGCTTCATCGGTCCCTCACTCGTGAACAAGACCCTGAGATACTTGAACTCCTTGAGGCAAGGACTCTCCACCGACCTGAAGAGGGGAAGCCACCTTTTTCCGGTGGAGAACCATAATTCCGCATTTGTTAAAACAGTTTTTGAATAAGTACAGAAAGTTTAGAGTTTTCTCCTTTTTGTTTCCCCGTGGACTGCTTCAAAACATGACCATATATGGGGCGACTCCAGAGATGCTGTCTGAATACGTTTGTTAAGTGTGACGTCACGACTTCCGCTTCTGGGTCCTGGCAGACCGCCAAATATGCGAGAAAAAAACATAAAAAACTCTTAAAAACAACCATCAATATTTCTGAAACTCAACAGAGAGTTACTGAAGCTACTTATTTCTCAGACTCATTTGCCAAAAATGCCGCATCTACTGCTAAAAAAGTAATATTTACTAAAATCAGTACTTTTGGGGTTAGCGTTAGCATTTTTCTTCGCTAACCCGGAAGTACCGATTTTGGTAAATATTACTTTTATAGCAGTAGGTGAGGTATTTTTGGCTAATGGGCCTGATAAATAAGTATGTTCAGTAACTCTCTGTTGAGTTTCAGAAATATTGATTGTGGTATTAAAGAGTTTTTTTATAGTTTCTCGCACACTGCGGACCCGGAAGTAGAGCTGTGACGTCGCCACTTAACAAACGTATAGATAGAGGTAAAGTTCCAGAGCAGTTTGACTCACCCATTTCCCTTTGACATAACATGGTCGGCACGGCAACAGTTTGAAATTGTTGTCCTCTGTCTATGTCACTGTCAAACTAAAGAAAGCTGGGTACATTTTTTAGCAAAATCTTAAATATAATTGTGTTAATTATGTTGTAGCAAAAAATGTGTCATATGTACTTTAATAGAGAAAACTAGCTAAAAATCTCAACATGGAACACTGCGTGAAAAATGTCTTGCGTTAAGTTATATGACAAAGGTTCTTTTGAAGCCTGACTGAAGCATGTTATTAACCTATTAACCCCCGCCTTAACCAAGCACATTTTCTCCAGTTCGGTTTTACCCAAATCTAAAAATTTCTTTAACGCCTCATTTGAAAGCTAAGACCTACAAAAACGCATCTAATTTTTGTTTTTGTTGTGGGGTTATTTTGTGGTTGCGTTTTTGTCACATTATTTGAATTTTTTTTATCATGTTTTTGTTTCTGTTTCGTCTCTGTATTGTATTTTTTGTTGTGTTTTTTCTGCGTTTTTTGTTGTTACTTTTTCATCGCTTTTGTGATGCTTTGTGACACGATTTTCTTAATAAATTAATAAATTAATGATTAAATGAAATGTTTTCATCACTCTTTTGTCACTTTTTTGTGGCTTTTTCCATCCCTTTGTAGCCATGTTTTTGTGTTATTGTTGTATTTCTGGCACATTTTCATCTCTATTTGACAATTTTTCCAAGAAGATTTAAGATTTGGGTAATGCCAAACTGTAGAAAATGTGCCTTGGTTCCGGTGGGAGATAAGAGATTAAAGACCTTCATGAGCTCCATAAGCCACAAACTTATACACACTGCTATTCCAAATAATAACATGCATTTATTTCACTGCTAAATCTGGTGTCATCCCATTTCCGATAAAAAAAGATGGGTGCAACAACAAACTGCATCCGTACAGTCGCGAGAAGAAGCTCACAATGACAACAGATTTGCAATATCGCCATGGCTGCTAACTAAGGGAACTCGCCACTTAGTTCTTTATCGCCTAAACGCTCATGCTCAGTGGTTCGGCTTCAACACCTTGTCTCCAATAATTGCCACAGCGTCACGAGAGGGAAGGGGCGCGCTGAAACCGGCTGAGAGGGAGGCCGCGAACGCCGCCCAATTAAAACTTTTCTAAACTTCGGCGGAAACATAAATTAACCGGCTTTAGCGAGTATGTCAAAATCAAAGCCACATTATTATTATGAGACGCCATCGCGGGGAGAGCGGGGAGAGGGGGGAGGAAGGAGGTACACGTCGCACAAGCTGAACCCTTAAGCCTCGAGTTGGAACCGGCGATAATGTCCGTCCTAATGAGGGCACGTCCCAAATCTGGATGAAGCCGGCGTTTCCCTGCGGACCGAGACCGGAATGGACGGAGATTAGGGATGAGAATTTACCAACAACATTCCCACGCTCTTTTGTGTCACTCCATTAGGTCAGAATGCTACACAATCATTTCACGTTTGCCCCTCGCATTGTCCCGTGATAGCTTCCTGCGACCTGTTTTACAGCAGGCGTTGGCAGTCGCGGACACACACGGAAAAAAGGACAGGCGAGATGGGATTACCCTGACGCGTTCCCTCCATCAATCCCAATTTCCCTCCGAATAAGCCCAAATATATGAGCGTGTTAGCCGGCGTAATCCAAGGTCTGATTTGTTCATTTCGTGCGGAAGGGGCGGGGTGGGGAGCGGCAGTGAGGAGGGGGGGGGGGGGGGGGGGGGGGGTTTGCGAGTGAGATTACCAGCTGGGTACTTGTTGTCACCGGCGCGGCGCCGGGCAACGCACAAACATCTGCGCAGCGGGAGGCGATATAGGTGGTCCGCGCTCACGCTAGGATGATTAATTGGGATCGCCTGCTGCAGAGCTTTGTCTTTCCCTAAAAAAAAGAAAAGAAAACATGGTTATTTTTGCTGATAGAGCGTTTTTCTGTCAACACTGTCTGGCAGATGAGAGCATGTGATGATAGCGCTGCCAAGGAAAGAATATCGGTTCTTCAAATCGAATATTTGTGTTATTCATTTCTGGAATCGAATATTTTGGACTGCTCTTTAAACATTTTATTTGAAGAACTATTATTTGTGAAAAGAGCCCCATCATTTTTTACTATGACCCATGCAATTTTACACGGATGTGTACTAAGAAACACAAAATCCGCATAATTATAGAAAAACAAGGACAATTTATATGCACTGACTGTGACTATTTAGCAAAAGACGTTGTAGCCTTTTTCTTTAATTGTAGAAAGTATTATGTACATTTCAAATGCAGTTATAGGCAGAGATACTGCAGGTAAATTGGAGAAATATTTGACATATAGCAATTTAATAAACTTTTACTTTTACAGTAAAAGGGAAAACTATTGTTTTGCACATTTTCTGTTTTCATATAAAAATAAGGCATTTTTTTCATAAAATTTGCCAAAATTGCATATTTTCCCCGGCAAATTAGACAATCTGAATAATGGATGGACACAGGTTTATATTGATGGTAATGTTTTGTTGAAATGCCAGCATTAGTTACAAAGTTTTATTTTCAGGGGAGATTTTGGATCTTGTTCAGTTTTTGTATAAGCTATTTATAAGTGAAAAAGTTTGTTTCAATTCAAACTTTACCGTGTTTTTTGCACTTCAAAGCTCAATAAAGGGTAGGATAGGAACTAGATATAAAAAATGTCCCTCAGAAAACTAAAAGAAAATCTCATTTTGAAAACATGGGCCTTAAAGCTTAATGTCAGCGCATGCGCATATGTTAATATGTGTGAATCAATACACATGGAGAAACCAGCCGGTGCACCATAATGTTTAAGTTTCCTGGAAATCTCTGGCTCGGTATAAAACACCATATTAACAGCATTGTAAAGGGTGAGTTTTTTCTTTTTTATGAAAGAAATGTAGCTAAAACTCTTCATATTAACATCTTTAACCTGTCATATCTCACCTTAAATGCTCATATTGTAAATCTCCAACTACCTCCAACTCTCACGGCTCTAAACGGAAGAAATTAGTTCTCAAATATCGATTTATCCGACTGGCCTCTTAAAAATACAATTGTTATTTGGAATGAATGGACCTGAAACATTCCCATTAAAAGAACCCATGAAGATCGCCTTATCTGTTTATAGATTTCACAAAACTCGGCGTATTATCAGAGAGGCGTGTGGGGTAATCACAGATGCCTCCGTCACGCTCGTGAAGGCGACGCCGGGTGTTCCCAACGGCAGGCACAGGTGAGACCAATCGCGCTAAACAATCTGATCTCAGCACCGGCGCTGGTAAAGAAATGCCATTAAAGATGAAGCGGAATGCAATGAAGGGGATATCGACGTCTGCGTTCAGTCACTTTTCTGCCTTTAAAAGAAAAAAAAAACAGGAATTTGTAAGCGGAACGCGCACACCGGTCGTGATAAGCAGGGTTTTAACCGCGCTTGCATCACCTCTTCGGGAAAATGACCGTGAAAATCGCCGCGATTATCAGCCGCGCGCCGACAAAATCTGACTCTTTGTTTTAGGGGTAATCCCATTCGACGGAGTGCAAGTGTTTCTCCGAGTGACTCCTCTCGTGCCGCGTTTGAACATGGCGTCGCCCCGTGATCCTCCCCCCCCCCCACTCTTCTGCCAAACAGGAGCACCGAACGCAGCACGTAATTAGCAACACAAAAAAAATACCGCCCTAATGCTCGTCTCCTTGAGAGTTTGACCCTATTTGTTTTGCGTGGAGGTAATTTCATTATACCGCGCCATTCCCAGGAGCGTCCGCGAGTTAACGCTAAACGCTCACCAGAGAGGGGATAAGTATTTGGCAGGGCATCAGCAGCAAAAAAAAAAAGAGAGAGAAGAGAGGAAGAGGCAGCGGCGCAGCTCAATAACACTCCTTTCATGTTGACAAATTCCATTAGTGCGCATAGGGCTGGTGTTTGCGCTCCCCGTTTTATTTATGATAATGCCGCGGCCGTCGTAAGTGCGCGGGATTCATCAGCGTGCCACCTATGTAGTGTGACAGCGTGATTTGTACTCAGCAGCGCTCACAGCTCAAGAGGAAGGTGGCATCTTGTCTCAGCATTCGAGGCCTCCCTTTTTTCTTTTTTTTTTGGCTCCCGTTGAGTGGGAGTGTGTGGCACCGCGAAAAGCACCAAATGATGAAATATTCGATGGAACAGGCGCGTGCATTCTTCTCTCGTGTCAGTTGGTCTGGTGCAGTGGTAACAAAGTCCACTTCACTGTGCACATGTCTGAACTGGATTAAAAATAAACGTACTGTGACTTTAAAATGGATTGATTTTCGCGGCGACCTCTTCGTGGACGGACAGAAGGTGAATCCAGAAGTCGCAATTAAATAATTTTGAATCAAAAACCTCAGAAGAATAAAGCACCTAGTTTGAGAACACAAATAAACAACTTTTCTAAATCCGTGTGAAATAAAGTAGAAGAAACAAGTACATTTGAAAGTGAAAAAGTAAGTAACCTACTTTTTCCTAAAGAGGGGGCATTTTTGCAACAATTTGTAGAGAATAAATAAAAAATACAGCATTATCTTACACTTTTGTTGGTTAGAAACAACTGAAATACCCAGTAGTTCCACTTCCTGATTTTCCAGTGATCTCCCCTTAAGCCCCTCCCTTCCCCCTCTTTTTGCTCCCCTTCGCTATGCTGCTGTTTGAACTAAAAGGCAGTGTGGTGGCTGAGCAGTTAGCCCTGGTTTGATTCCTGGACCTTTCTGTGTGGAGTGTTTCTCTCCCTGTGCCTGGATGGGTTTCCTCCTGTTTCCAAAAACATGCACAATAGGTTAATCGTCCAGCCAGGTGATTCTGGAGATGGGCGTTGCACTGCTCCTTATAGGTCGCCCCAGCAGCATCGAAGGATAGGTCAAATGCAGAAGACACAATAAAGCACACCTTAACATTAACACAGAAACGCCTCGTGTTGCTGTTGTAAATCCAGAACGCTGCTGGTCCAGTCCTGATGAGAACCAGGAAATATGATCATATTAGTCCAGTGCTCTGGTCTCTGCACTGGCTTCCTGTCGCTCAGAATAGAATTTAAAACAGCTCTGCTCCAGAGTCCATCTCTGACATGTTAGAGTCATATGAACCGTCTCAGGGGAGGGGTCTCCTGGTGGTTCTAGAGGCAGGACTAAACACGCCGAGGCTAAAGCTAAAATCTGGAACAGTCTTCATGAGTACAGTATGTGACAGGCATCAACTCTGATCATGTTAAAAGCCAAAGTATTTTATCTGCACTCTTGCTTTTTACTGTAATTAATTTTTATGTGGATGTTTTATAGATTGAAGCTATCAGCTAAATGTATAATAGTAAAGATTTAGCATTCATTTTTCCAATGTTGTTATAAGGTATTCCAAGGTTATTTTGGTCTCACACTGTGCAGTTTTTCGGACCTAAAGTTACATTACATTACATAATGTTTTTTTCCACACTCACTCATGATCTGTAGTCACAGCTGCCCTGGGGCTGACTGGCAGAATCGTGGCAGCCAGTATGTGTCATTGAACCTGGGATATTCTTGCAGTGAGGGGGAAAGTTGCCGCCTTTGCCCTGGTTTGACTTGGTGCCTATTCTAAAAGAGTATCGGTGCGTCACGTTGGGAAGAGTCCCCTCTTCTCCGGGGAGCGCTGGGCGGGACAGGGAGGTGGGTACGGGCCCGCGCTGAGATTGGAAACATTCTGATGTCAACAGCAAAGCAAAGAAATAGGAAACACATTTGCATCTCTGGCACGCAGCGGGGCTGTTGGGGAGCCGGCATGGCGTGTGACAAACCACAGCATCCTCCCATCCACAGTATAGGGAGAATAAAGGTATAGAAACTAACCACCTCCTTGTTGTGAAGCAAGATCACTATAAGAAACCAGTCAACCAACTAGTAAAGATGTTCCATTTTGTAGCGCAGAGGTAACCCATCTGAGGACGCAGGTTGTACCTATTAAGGCGGCTTAGTAACTCAAGAAGCTGCAATTTAAGAGCGCGGGATAGAAGGGAGGAGAGGATTGGGGGAAGAAAGCTCGGCTAATGCCCGGACTCTCAGAGAGGGCTTTGGGGATGGGACTGGTGACAGCACGGCTTCACATTCTGAGGTGCTACGACTTTATCAAAGCTCTGCAGAGAACAAGAAAAGGTCTCACTCTGCAGCACGTCCTCTAGTGTATACCGACGCGGGATTAGGCGAGACACGTGACACTTGCTAATGTTCTGTTCGTAGATTAACCATGACGCCAAAACTTGGGTTCAAAATGTATTTTTCTTGGAGTAGTTTGGAAGAAAAGATTTGGACTTTTATACATTTATAAGTGCGGCTCACCTGCCCCAGAACTGACTCGTAACTTTACGTGTCCAAGTGGCAAACATGACAATTAAAAGCATTAGTTGCTCTACAATAAGCTTTATTCTGATAGCCCATTACAAATACGAGCCTTTTCAGTCTCTCGCTGGGCATTAAAGTGACAGTCTGCAAGTTTAAATGGGCCTGCGATTTGATGTAAAGCAAGTATTAAATAATGATATTTCTTCCAAAGTCCCTCCCTTCGCTGATCTCAACAACCAATCAGAATCCCCGGTGCCATCACTTTGACCAATGAGACGAGCTCGCCTGTCAGGTCCAAACAGGAAGGAACAGAGGGAGCTTGATGCTTTACTTTTAAGATTTCTGTCTCTCTCCACTCACTTCATTTGTTTATTTCATCAGGACAGTGCATGTTAATGAACACACATGTGACACATGCATGTAAACACGCCACGCCGCTGTCCCACACTTAAACACACTCTCATTCATCCTGGCCTATTGTACATGTTTTTAGTGGTAGAGGAAACCGGAGTACTCAGAGGTCCAATCAGGAGGGAAGGGGGAAGAACCTTTGGTTTACTATTGCACATTTTCTCTCTCTGTCGCATTTTACAAACCTACAGACTATAACTTTAAAGGTGCATTATGCAACTTTTATGTGGAAACAAAAAGTTTATATTTGTGCGTATTTGACCTTGTTGAGACCCAGCGGCTGTATGGAGTGGTCAGCATGGCGCCGTTACTTTCGGTCACGGTGGTGTATGGGATGCTCCAGGATCTATTGTTTGGTAGGTTTTGACTGCTGACGGAGTCTCTCAAAACAATTGATCCTGGAGCATTGTAGAGCCATGCCATGATAATGCTAACCACTCATACATGCTAACCACTCATACAGCTGCTGAGTCACTACAAAGTCAAATACGCACAAATATCAACTCTTCTTTTTTTTGCATAAAAAGTTGCATAATGCCCCTTTAAGAGCATATTTGGTAGCTTATATTTTGAAATTTGCGACAGCTGAGACATTTAACAGCATTTAACTGAACTGAGCGCATTTTTCTCCACTTTGGCTTTATCCAAATCTAAAAGCGTCCAAAAAATAAATAAATAAATAAAGCATCAAAAATAGTGACGAAAATGTGGCTAAAACATGACAAAAACACCATGGGCCACATTGGGGATTTACAGTTGCTAGAGAGGCCTAAACTAGAGGAAAAACGCCGAAGTGGCAGCTGTTGATTATTACCTTTCTCAGTATTACATGAGAACAGAATCAAAAAGGGTCAAGTGTTGCCCAAGGAGACATCGATAGTATGGAATGGCAGCGGGAATCAAACCACTCATCTTTTATTTTTTCTCCCAACTTGGCTCCTCCTGCGCCACTTGAACAAAAACAACTTCTTGAATTAATATTTAAAAATCCATGTCTTTTGAACACGATCCTCCAAAATTCTCGTCTCCGTCTCCAATTGCCAACAATCTAGGTAGAGCAAATCCAGTTTCGGATTTCAAAGGAGCGTTGTCTTTTTCTTGGACAAAGGCGGACTCCAATGTACCAGTACTGTACTCTCTTCAGCATCTTTCCCTGGTTTACAATTGGCAGGCGCGTCAGAGCTGAGGAAACAGAATCCTATCACTTAAACGGTTAAGTATTTTATGAGTAAAACGCTTCCAAATGTCTCCCCTCCCCTGAAAAAAAAAAAAAAAAAAAACCTTCCAGGCCACACCAAAGGACCAAATGAGGTAATATTACGTTTCTGAAAGTCCCCAGTATGATACCCGGGCTTGGGCTGTAATTGCATCAGGAAAAAAGAAAATACAAAAAAATGGCGGAGTCTCTCTTTGTTACATGTCAGGCCGCTTGACTTGGCAAAAGCCGCGCTCATTAAGCGTGTGGGAGAGAGAAGACGGCTCAAATTCTTCCCAGCTGACGGCTCGTGCGTACGGGGAACAACAAGCAGACGCGCCCAAACCCAGATCCAGAATGTGCCATTTTATTATGACATTCAAGGTGTTTGTATGGTCGAAGAAAGAGGATAGAAACATACTGACTAGTTCATTTATGAGGGAGGAACGAGCCGCCCTGGGGTAGACTGGCAGAAGTGTGATTGCCAAGTGTGGGACCCTTTGACCACTTACACTTCCAGCCTGGCCAGACCAGCCACTCCTACTTTCTGTTCCAAAGCTGTCTGCCTGCCCACAGCCAGTCCCAAACGTTCTTCATCGATCCAATCACACACGCCAGTTTGTAACGCGTCACTCCAATGTGAAAGACATTCAGAACGAACAGACTTCTTAACTTCTCTCAGGAGGTTAGTCGTTCATTGGATGTTTTTCTGTTTTTTTTCTCGGCAGAGTCTTTTCTTGGCACTTTGGTTCCACTCTCAGCTTTTTTCAGTACCTGGGTATGTTTTCCGGAGGTAGCTGAACGTAACGCCGGATGCTCTTCCTGACATCATACTGCCTGGAGTGTAGCGATGCGACAATCCTGACAGACGGAATCTTTTTGACCGACTCATGAAGAAGAACAATTGGAATGTTGTGAAGAGTCAAGATTGGTCATTTGTAGTGCAAATGTCCAGAGAGGAAAATGTAGCGCACTCAAAATTTCCCACATTGAGTTCTCGAAAGTAGTGAGCAGCGAACGTCGGAACCCAACAGTGGGTTGCGGAACTGTTTTCAGTGGATCACAAGCCTTTCCCAGGAAACTTTTCTTCTCATATTTATGTCCAGGAAAGTAGAGAATTAATCAATCATTTCTGTTGAAATTACTGTTGTCGGGTTGTTTTTCATAAGTTCAGCTTTTTTCTGCTTATTTAATGCATCTCAAACAGTGTTGAGAAAAAGATAATATTTTACATAATATTTTGTATTGGTTGTATTTGGGTCGCGACGATTTCAATTTCAGTGATTTTTGAACCAGTTATACAAGTTTATATCCTCGCCTACTGATTATTGTAACTCACTCTATTGTAGGCTGGACAAATCCTTACTCAACCGCCAACAACAAGTCCAGAATGCTGCTGCGTGCTTACTGACAGGAACAAGGAGGCGGGAGCATATCACCCCTGTGCTGGCCTCCCATTGGCTCCCTGTCAGCTACAGAAGTGACTTTAAGATGTTGATGCTTGTATTCAAATGCCTTCATGGACTTGCCCCTGAGTACCTCTCTGAGAGCTTGTCTGTTTATGTCCTGGTCAGATCAGGGAGGTCTGCCAATCAGTTGCTCTTGAAGATCGTGTTTAAAGATGCGAGAACATCAGGCTCCAAACTTAGAAACTTTAGAAACGGCCCTTAAAACACATCTGTTTGCGTTGGCGTTTGATTCAAGTTGAGCTGCATTTTGACTTTATTATGTGTCATTTTTACTTTGGGCGCCTAGAGTTGTTTATACAAATAAAGTTGACACTGACAATGACATAAACAGAACAGCTGTTTTAATCGCATGTTGCGTACCTTTCATGAATAAACCACTTAAAAAGTCAATGCGATTGAAAATATTCTTTGAAATATCATCTTGGCTTTTAATTCTGCTCGGTGATCTTGACCTATCATGACCACAAAGTACACCATTTTAGTTTGAAAAGACAAGTTCATTCACTCTCCCACGTTAAGGAGCTAATTATAAAAGAAGCCATTCACAATGTACATATTGACACTTCGATGTACGAGCAAGAGCAAATAAGCAAAAATATGGAGTGTGTTTCTGGACCCGCCTCTGACTCCTCCCCCATCATTAACCACGCCTCCTCCCCTGTTAACCCTCCTCCCCCCCCCCCCCTCTACTCTAATCTAGCGCAGATTAAAAAATGGCTATCATGAAACAGGCTTTCCCTGAAAATAATCCCCTTCTGTGAGAGCGGAGCGGGCCCAGGCGCACCGCTATGTCAGCCAGCTATTTTAAACTGTGCTAATCATATACCTTTGTGGACACTTAATTAAAATTACAAAACCAATTTTAATCGCTAGGCCAATTAATATGCTAATGTATGCAAATGTAGTAAAACAAGGTGGTGATTAAGTTAAGGACACTCTGTTTCATGTCTTCCTTAAGTGTGAAAACAAACCGTTCTTTTTTCCCTTGATACCCCCCTCATCACCGTCGCCCCCCCGCAGCCCGACGCCGAAAACACAGTGATGGATTGGGATGTTTACGGACGCACGCTGAGTTAAGGAAATACCCTCCGCGGTGTCATTTCTACAAAAGAGGAGGACATTTTTCATAATTTCCATAATTTGCTTTGAGTATGGAACTCAAGGTGATACTGAGCGCACTGCAAAAAAAGCACTGGGGAAATGCCATAAAGTTTTTGTTTTGGGCTAGAAAACATGTAAAATAACTAAACCTTTTGGCTTTTTAGGATCATAATTCAGTTACAATTACATCCTAATTTCATAACAAGCAGTGATTTTCTGGTATCAGAAAAAAAGTGTAGGTACAAAAAAATGTAAATATCGAACTCAGGCTTCTCTCTTTAGATCCAAGTTTTGATGCTGTTGGTCCAGGGACAGCATTAAATGAAGTGACTTGTTTCAACTCAAATAAATGACTTTTCCCCTCATCTTCTATTTATTTATTTTTTCCTTTTTTTGCCCAATGTTTGCCACATTTTCCTTTATTTTTCCTAATTCTTTTCTTAATTTTCCAAATATTTCCCACTCATTTTTAGTATTTTTATCACACATATATTATCTCTATTTCCCCCTTTTTCCAATTTTTTCCAACTTTTTATTTTTTTTTACACATTTTTACTTCTTTTTTTGCTTAATTATTCCCCATTTTTCACACATTTCTTGACATTGGAGATTAACACAATATTGTCAATTTGCGGATCTTCCAAACACTATGTTTCTTGTTCTAGATGACAAATATTTTAGTATAGGTCGTTCAGGTCTCGGTATGGAAAACCAAGTATCGTTACAGTACTGAAATCAAAAACAATGTGACGGTACTCAGCCCTAATTAAGAGTTGATCCATGTGGACTAATATACAGGTAGTGCAGCTGTCGATCAGTGTGCCTTCCTTTACTATGATGGAACACTCCTGGACGACAAAGAGCTCATAACATAACTTCATTTCTTTAAACTCAAAAACACCATTGTGACCGGGCACCTGCACACAGACTGGTGAGGAGCCGTTTAAACCCAGGCTAAACACAATAGCAGCTAGCAATTAGCAAGACAAACATTTGTGCAGGGACTCTTTTGGGCACCAGGATGATCACATGAAGCAGTGCAAGGCGAGACACGGCAGGTGAAAACGCAGTGGTCAACGTTGATTTTAGCTAGGGATGGGCGGCTCGATACCAAAATATCGATATTTCGATCCTGGTGGCTCTTTTTGAAGTATCGATGCACAAGCTCAAATATTCATTTAAATTAATATTTATGTATTTTCTGATATAATACTATATTTTTGAGCGCATAAAACAGCTTTTCCTCCTTCTGCCTTCTGCCCTTCAGCAGCACCGGCGTATGCCCCGCCCTCTTTTCCCCTCCCCATGCTCTCTCCGTCCACAGTAAACAGAACAAGCATGGCCTGGCGCGCTAAAAAGAGAAACATTACTGGAGCTATTTTAGCGTAACAGCGAGGAGACATGATGCAGAGCGGGTGAAGAGACAGTGAAATGTTCTGTGCATGTAAAGTGTCCAGCTAGATTTGTTGACATGAGTTTTCATAGAATCAGACCTCTACTGTAATAGCAGTCAGGTAGGGTCTCCACTGGATTAAACATGGCATGTCATTTGCAACAAGTGAAAATAGACCATTCATCAGGTGAAGGCAGCTCCATGGTGAGTGTATAATCATGATTATGGGAGTCATTTACCAAGTGTTTGCTCAAGTGCAAAATAAGTCACACATGCAAACGTGGATTAGCAGCAGAGTCAGTTGTGTCTTTTTTCCAACCCAGCACTCCCTTTATACTGACCTTTATACGTTATACCCAGAAAATTGCATATTTATTTTTCTTTTTGCACTTGCTATAAAGCACCTGTCTTGTTAAATGGGTCTTTTTGTTGTTCATGTAAGCCAACATATAGAAGACTGTTTTGTTCAGCTGTTGATGGAGCATGAATAACAAAACAAAAAAAACTACTTCCGGTATCGGTATCGGATCGATATCGACTTTTTTGGCCCAGGTATTACTTGGTATCGGATCGAATCCAAAATGACTGGTATCGCCCATCCCTAATTTTAGCTAGTTTTCTCCCTTAAATTCTTAGTTTTAATGTCAAAGTAAAAAAAAGACAAAACTCACCCTTAGCGATGATCAGTTTGTGGCATTTTGACCGCTGGCGAGCCAGAGATTTCACTCCCTTGTCTTTCTTGTAGCAGCGTTTTTTGCCTTTTTCTGCAAACTGAATTTGTAGTTTCTGTGTTCCACATTGTCTTACTGGATGCTTTTGTACGTCTTTGCTGTGTTTTTGTGGGGTTCAGTGGATTTTAAAAGTAAACAAACAGCTAGCTTATGCGCTAAAGACATTCGAGACCTACAGATGTCTTCTTCTGAAACACTGAAGAGGCACCGAGAGCTCCCAAGACCTGCAGCACAGCCGAGGCGTCACAAGTGGAGCTCCAGGAAACAAAAAATGGACAGGGAGGAGGTATCCGGGCAAGACTCACAGCTAAGCCACACAAATCTTCTATCCCATTAGTCCTGTTGTTCTGACTAATGTTCATTCACAGGAGAATAAGACGGATTATTTTTGTCTGCTACGCTCTTCCCAGAAGATGATGAACGAGTGTTGTGGAGCAGAAGGAGCTGCGCAGGAGGAAGCGGAAGGAAGACCTGGAGGAGCTGACCAGTGCAGGACACCACGCTCTGAAACAGGGACAAACCCAGGAGGCGCTGCACCGTTTCAGAGGAGACTGAAGGCAGTACTCCGGTTTTCCTGACCTCCAAAAACATCCAGGACTGACCCAACACCTGAACGCAATTTGGTTGTACAATTCTATACTGACAAATAAAGCACTTACTTAGTACTTTTGAAGAGGGATTTCATAATATCCAATTTGTGGCCTGACTTATTGAGCTTTGAACCAGAAAAGCAAGCATGTTATACACTTACTTTTTCTACATTTTAAATAGCTTATTCAAAAACTAACCCCTCTGAAGACTCGACAAGCACCAATGAAACAAAGCCCAGACTGGAAACAACACCCAAACTCGTATCTTCTTTTTTTGCAGTGCAGGAGACAGTACCTAAGGACGTCGCCGAGCTGAGCGCGTTTGAAAGTTGCCTCGGCTGGAGGTGAGGTGCCTCTAATTGGGCCTGGGAGACATCGGTCGCAGGTTGAAAGCCCGGACATGGGGGGGAGGGCGGGGGGGCGCAGGTAATAATGAACCTGAATATGGATATGAACAACTGCAGGCGCGCAGAGGCAGACGGCGACAGAGAAAATTAGTGTTCGGCCAGGAGCGAGAGCCGGGAGACACTGAGCCGAGGTGAGCACGGGTCATTAAACTTTATTAACCCGACATTTATGCACACACTTCATCTGATTACTGCGCTTGGTTCCTCTATCTATTTTTATATAAGTAATGAGGATTATTCGCAAACTAATGAAACTGATTGCAAAGGAGGAGGAGATTGTAGTAGAATTACACCTGCCAAACCTTAAGATGAGATACTGCACTAAAATGTAATGTAAATACAAGTTTGGGCGCCCTGCAGAATGAATGCTTCGTAGCCCTCAAATAATGGGAAATATCACAGCTTTAAAGGCTTTTCTAGGCAGCCAAGAGTCTTTCAGTTCTAGTTCTAGCAGACTGTCACGCACTGCTCTTTGGAGGACTGTCCACAGATCTTCGGTGATGTTTAGGTCAGGAGACTGTGAAGGCCACGGCAAAGCCTTCAGACTGCGCCTCTTGATGTGATCCATCGTGGATTTTGAGCTGCGTTTAAGATCATTACCACGGTTTTCTTCAGAATTTGTTGGGAATTCATTTTTTCCATTCTTTGTTTTACCTAAAATTGTTCCCTGTGCCAACTGACTGCAATACAAGCCCAAAGACTGATGGATCCAACCCCAGGACTGGACAGATGTTCTCTTCATGAAATGTTGTGCGCCTTCTTCTCCAAACTGAGCTTTGCTCCTTTTGGCCAAAAAGTTATTTTTTGTCTTCAAAATGCCTCGAGGCTCGTCTAAATGTTATGCCTAAACTTTTGCATCCCAGTGTAAAACATTGTTCATCTTCCCCTTTCGACAAAACTGACTCTTTACAGTGCTTATTTTATGACTATTTCCAGTCAGGAATTGAGCATCGTGAAGGATTTTGTTTTTCCTACGCGCCTCCATTCACAAATATTGACATGTTTGGTGTCCACGTGTAGCACGAAAGGCGACCGAGATTGAACACTGTAATCCAGATATAGTCATTTCAGTCAACGTTATACACACATGAGCAGACGTTACACAACTTTAGGGCCTGTTCTCTCAAAATTAGGTTTTTCTAACACTCTTTCAGAGGGATTTCTTTCAATATCTAATTCCAGCCTGATTTGACTGAGCTTCGAATCAACAGGCAGAATTAGACTTTTAACGGATCTCTTGGTCCTAAACAGAACAAGATAGCCAAAAATCCCCTTTGAAAAAACTCTTTGTAACGAATATGTCAACAAAATAAAGGCATAAATTCAAACCTTGCACTGAAAATCGTTGACACTTATTTTTTCCGATTCACCCGCAGTGTCAGGCCTTAACTGATTGTATAAAAAGGCTTGTCATACCAAACCATTAGCACATTAACAGCGCACGCATATTACCCCCGCAGTATATGCCATGCCTCGGATCGGTCATAGCGCTTTTTCTTGGTGCGCTTCGATCTTCTCTCAGAATCCTCCGACGACGGCAATAAAAAGGTCAATTAAAATAGTGGTGGTGCCGTTAAAAATCATGCAGTGATTCATAGTTTGAGGTCATGGCGTGGCTCCATTAGAGAGATTAGCTCTGCGGACCGAGGGACCGGGAGGTTTCCAGAACACAAGAGTCGGCTGTGCTCATAACTGCGGGGCTGTTGTGTCCTCGGGCAACACACTTCACTCAAGCTTGAGCCGAGCGAGCGCGAGATCGTGATCGGTAAAGCAGCTCTGGCAACACATGAGCGTCTGGTTCATTCCATGTTATGTGTCCTGTTCAACCATCTCTGATTTGCTTGAAACTTGGACTGGTTATTGCTGTGACGTCTAGGGTTGAGGCCGTGATGTTTGGAGTTGGTTATCTTTTGTAGTTTGAGAAATAACATGGTTTAAAAGTGGGCGTGTCAAGCCAAAAGGATTTAGCAAATTATGCCAACGTTTGACCCGCTGAGATTTCTCAACCATTTGCTCAAAATGAATGCAGTTTTTAGGGTTTGTACACATTGTGGAGTACTGAATTCAAATATGACATGTATTCCTTCATTCAAACTTTGATCAAACTAATGTTTTTGATAAACTGTGATTGAGCAAAGTCATGTAGGAGTACCAGGGGCAAAATACAGTCTTCCAGCATAGAACCTTTGACCCCTTATTTTGAAATATTGTCCTGATTTACACCTCAGAAATCAAATTCCTGCTTAACCTCTTAACCCCCACCTGAACCGAGCACATTTTCTCCTGTTTGCTATTACCCCCCCCCAAAAAAAAAAAAAACTTGTCTAAATAGAGACAAAAACGAAGATGGAAACACAAAACAGCAATGAAAATGTGACCCAAAAAAAGCTGCAAAAGAGCAACAAAAAAGCTCCTCAAAGTTATGTCATGTGACTTACACAAAAATGTGACAAAACCGCAACCATAAAGCCGCGAAAAAGTGAAGAAAATGCAACAAAAATATGACAAAAACATATGACAAAAACAGCCACAAATTTAAAAAAAAAGCAACAAAAAAATGATGAATAAATAAAGTTACGACAACACGGCAATCACGTGAGGACAAAGATCCGTCAGGTTTTGATGTTGTAGGTCTTAGCTTTCAAATGAGGCGTTACACTGGCCTATAGGCTGGAGAAAATGCACTTGGTTAAGGCGGGGGATAGGCTAAGAGCTGGAAAATGACTGGTCACATCATATGTTGTTTTCCTTTGAAATAAAGGCTGACCCTGACATTAAGCAAAGATACCTTTCCTGGAGCACTTCATTACTGGCTAGGTCCTACATTCTACATAATACAGTATTCTTTTCTGATTTGTCAGCCATTACACTTTGAAAACGTTATCTCAAGTTGCTTTCTTGAAATCAAATTGTGCCACAAACAGGGCTTCACTACAGAGCACAAAAGTTCCGTAGTCGAGCAGTTCCCCCACGCAACAAAGCCTCCTGCTTGTTGACAGATCGCTTACCTCTTATTTACCGGCGGCCCGTACGTGTGCATCGAGGCTCGAGTCTGAGAGGCCCAGGTGTGCTCATGCATGCATACAAAACTCTCCCCTCCCCACAGGCTTACACACACACACACACACTCCCGTACTCCGGTACTTTACCAGTCTGCCGAGGGCTGCTCACGTGTGTCCCTACGCGCCCGTATATACACAGCCTGTAGAGGTGTGTGCAGCCAGCCTGAAATGACGAGCTTAAGCCCTTAACACAGGTTGAGAGGAGCAGAGTGGCTGGTAATTCAAAGGGAGTTAGCGTCGGGCTCGCGGGCCGGGGGGCAGAGGTAGGAGGGGGGGGGGGAGTACCAGGTTGACTCGTACACGCTGACTACGGGAGGTCGGGCTCAGCTGTGAGGAGATCCCGGGGCGCGCGGATAACAGCTGATACGACAGAGGCGCAGGTACTTAGGCAGGTGGCTTTACTCCGGCGGGAGAAGGAGGGGAGGAATCTACTACTGCTGTCTGCATCGGATTGGAAAACCTTTGAATGGATCTCAAACCCGGAAGAACACGCTGAATCTATCTGTCGGTCCAGGGGCGTCATTAAAGGAGCTATACCATGTTTTTCTTTTTGTAGGGTAAAATTATTTTTGCCCCTCCTGGAACCGCCACCTTAACGTGGTGGAGGGGTTTGAGCCTGAATGATCCTGGAGCTCTGTTGTCGGGGGCTTGGTGCCCCTGGTAGGGTCTCCCATGGCAAACAGGTCCTAGGTGACGGGTCAGACAAAGAGCGGTTCAGAAGCCCCTTATGAGAGACCAACAGGCCCGGTTAGAACCATGAGGCCGTCCTTCTGTGGACCCACCACCTGCAGGAGGAGCCATAGTGGCTGGTGCAGCTCCAACAGCTGCCCCCACGACCCGGCAACGGACAAGTGGAAGAAGATGGATGGATGGAAATTATTTTTGCCCCATAAAAGTATGTTGTAAAAGCAGTTATTTGTGAAAATTATGAAATTATGTATTATGATTTGTTGATGTTGTGTACGGTCAACCCAAATAGTCGATATGTTACGAAAAGGGGTTTACCTTTGTGCTCAGATAGTGACTCCGGGGGACGGCCGTGTCAGTAAAAATACCCATTTTGTCACATTTTGACTAAAAACGTTCAAAATGAGGTATAGTGCCTTTAAAGGAAGTTACTTGACTGTTTAAGCTCAAATAAATGATTTTTCATTTTTTTCAAATTGCCTAATGTTTACCTCATTTTTGTCTTATTTTTGCCTCAATCTTTTTTGTTTTCCCAATTTTTCGCTCATTTTTTTAGAGTAATATTTTCCCTATTTTTCCCCATTTTCAACCAAATTATTCCCATTTTTGGCCCATTTTCTAACAATTTTTTAAACAACAATTGTCCTTATTTTTGCCACAATTTCTTCTAGTGTGTTGCCATTTTTTTTCAAAATTATTCCTCATTTTTCTACACATTTCTTGAAATTGGAGATGAACCCGATGTGCAGATCTTCCACACATTATTGTTCTGTTTTCTGGTTCTAGATGACACATATTTTAGTATGGTATCGGAAAAAGTATCTTTCAGGTACATATCGAAAACTAAGTATTGGTATCGACATTTTAACAGTACCCAGCCCTAGTGGCAACAGTGGTTTGAGCATTCGTCGATTACAGAACGTCAGCGGTCTAACCCCTGACAAGTTCAGACTGTCGTAATCCAATGGGCTTTAGTGGTGACGAGAACCTAAAAGAATGAGTATGAGTGGTTGGTTTTGGTCAGAGATTTACGGTCTTCCAAGGGAAATACATCAACTAAACAACACATTTTGTTGACTTCAGGTTTTTAACTTGAAGAGAGGAGTTTTAGTAATAGACAGCGTGGCGCTAAGGACTTATTTACGGCGTGTGATCAGTGAGTAATGTTCTTAACGACTGTGTTTGAAAGAGTGCAGTGAAGCTGCCAGTGTAACTTCTTTAGAGCGCGTCCAAAGTGTGCATCTGGACTGTTTCCTGATTGGCTCCCTCCGCAGGAAATGAATGAAATTGTGCCCAATCAGGCCAGTGCTGTGCAGATGAGCAGCAAGAAGAATGCAGACTTTGAAAGAAAGACACAAACAAACGTACTAATCTCTCCTGGGAGTCAAACCTGGGATCTTCTTTGTTTGGAGGAGAGAGAGCGAGCCATCCAAACTAATGTCCATTAGCATTAACTTCACTATGTTCATTACGTTGATGTATTCATTGTTGCTGATTGTGATGTTGTAGAAATTTGACATTGTCTTTAACAATGTCCGGACAAGCGTTAATTGCAGTCATTTCTGTCACATTTCAGGAGATTTAGTTCATAAAAACAAAGATTAGAAAGACCTAATAAAAGCGGGAAACGTGTTTGGACACTTTGTTCATGTGTCTGCACTGAAATACTGCAAAGGATCATGCTCTAGGTCAGGGGCGCCCAAACTTTTTGTCTCTGAGGGCCAAAATGAAAAAGTGCCTGTGGGTCGCGGGCCAAACATGGCGATGTGAAGCGTTAAGCACACATAACTGCAAATAATAAAATAGTTACTTTATTTTATTTTTTGGTATATACTGTATTTGCATTTGATTATATCTATGCAAATATCATGCTATATTAAAACAAATGTTAACTATGGCAAAAGCCTAGTTTTAGTCGAACAAAACCAACAATTGTAGCAATATGTAAAATGTAAACAACACCTGTATCAACAGTATATGCAGTGACTTTACCTCATTCATTTGTTAACAAAGAAAATGTGTCAGTTCAGTATAAATTCTTTAAAAGTCAATTTTTAACATGACCTATGTTGATGTCAACAAACTTTGCCATAAAAGTTGGAAAACTGGGAAAGTTGACACTACAACGCTCTGTGATAACCACAACAGTGTTTCCTTAACTTTGCAAAAGGAGTGAAACAGCGCCCCCAATTTGACGCTGGTGGCCAAAAAGTGTACTGCATCCATGTTTACCATTGAGAATGAATGGGAGAGAGTTAGTATTAACCATACAGCGCAAAATTAGATCACTCTATGGCGGGCCAACATAATTGTTTCAGCGGGCCAAATTATGCCCGCGGGCCCCACTTTGGGCACCCCTGCTCTAGGTAGTTGCTTCTTTATTTTAACATTCCTTTGAGAAAAGGACTTTGCACATCAAATGCTTAGGGCAGGTGCGTATACGAGGGAGCAACCATTGTACATCGACCTGGAAAAACCCCGCACAGCCTAAACTTGCAAAAATATATTTTACTTCATCAAAGTGATTGTCTGTAAGTTTGCAAGGTGAGGAGAGATAGAGTGAAATTTGATAAACAATCAAATTCCTCCCCTCTTGAACCCTTCTTAGTTTGCATAATGAGGAGCGCAGGAACAGAATTTTCAAAAGTAAATGATCAAGCTCCTCCCCCTCCCTCCTGATTGGACCTGACAGGCTGGTTCACAGGAAAAGCTCGTCTCACTGGTCAACGTGGGAGGATACTAGACTCTGATTAGTTGCTGAGATCCGGGAAGGAGGGTATTAGTTAGCTTCCTGCTCGTGCTAACCGCTAGCTTTGAGTGCTGTTTGTTTTATTTCTAGTGTACAATCTGCTCTGGAAAAAGATTCATTCATGACCCCGATTTGACTTCATTTGTGTGTGCTTAATAAGATCACAGTCCGCCAGAAAACGTCCAAAAAGAGAGCGCCCCTAGTTTGACCCGTTCCCGTCTGTATCTAAACAATTTAAAAGGTGGTGGTTGAGAAACACTGATGTTGCGACGTATTCGCTTTTACAGAGCAGTATTCTTTTTCATATCAAAAACGTGTTTGATGAGATCATATTCTTCAAAATGAGAGGTGACGCTTTAGTCAACAAGAACTCGACGACAGAATTATCACCTGCGCTGTGCCGTGTGGTGTGAAAGCACGGGGAGGGGGGGGGGAAGAAAATCCTCAATTGTGATTTCTCCCACAGCGATGACAAGAGCCACTTTGCCACAAACGCTTATCCTCCTCATATCAGGCAAACAAGCAAGGTTCGCACATAAAAGCACCTGCCTGTGAAACGCCAAATTATCCTGACTGTCAAAAGCGCTCTTTGAATGCAACACGCAACATAAATATCATCCAAATCGGCAAATCCACAGAGCATTCTTGTCGCGGCGCTATCATTTTTAAAAACGCCATTGGGGGGGGGAAAAACAAGGTAATACGCTTTTCCGATGTTATCTTTTGACGATTAAATTACGCCTCGCTCCTGTCGGGTAAATACTTCAAAAAGAAAGGATCGGAGGCAAGGTGACGCTCGCTTGTAACGGTGGCGCTCGGCTCGGCGGCCCCCGCGGAGGAAAACCCACTCAATAGGCAATTTAAAAATGGAAGGTAGACGTTTGACTAAGCAATAAAATGCCAGGGAGCCGGTGCTAGCGAGCGCGGGGAGAAGCAATTATCTTATTTATAAATCAGCAGCAATTCCACTGATGACCGGGATCGGGGCGGGACGGTCAGCCCGCCAGAGGGGCGGCGGGACGGGGCGGGGGCGTTATGTGTGTGTAAGGGGCATTGATGTAATTCACTTTATTGGTAATAATGGTGGGTGCCCCATTGCCCCAAACTAATCAGAAGGCAATTGATTTCCAGTGAACGAGGGCATGTGTGTGTGTGTGTGTGTGTGTGTGTGTGTGTGTGTGTGTGTTTGTGTGTGTGTGTGTTGGGGACTTTGCAGAGGTTTAACAGTGACCGGCAGACAATGACAAGCCGACTTTTAATAAGGCTATGATCTATGAAGTATTACTGCCCGGGTTTAAAGGGAGTTTTGTCTAGACTGCGCACACGTTTACATTGGATCTTTTGTGAATTTCCAAGTCGCGCCAACGAAACCACTGTACGATGTCAAACCTCTTAGAAAGGTGAACGGCGTCTACCCCTTATTCCAACACTTTTTGATACCCCCATTCCGACAGCAGTTAGGGTTACCTGCTCCTTGTACTCTTGTGATCGTGACGTGATTCTTCATGTTCCAAATCTCCTGTCTAGGGATGTCAAGATGAACCGGTTTTACGATGACCACGATTATAAAAGGACGCGGTAGGTTATCCGTAAGAATTTCAGAAGCCACGGTTTACCGCGGAAAAGTTTCACGCTGACGTACGAGCCGCTGCACGCCATAAACGGCACGTAAACTCACCGGTAGTTGAGCGAGGCAGAAGGACGCTCTCCTCCAGTGTTGTATCCACCCAAAAACCATTGAAGTCAGCAGAGTGGGACCTCTTTAGGATCCAAAACATGACCAAGGCGTTGTTGTTGTCGATGGAACATCCGTTATGCAAACCCTGTCGTCAGAAAGTTGCAGCAAAAGGCGCTGATATCGGCTACGTCGAATATAAACAACATCTTGGAGATAATCCTTTACTGTGAATGTCCAGGTCAAGGTAATGAACTGCAGAATTCACAAAGAAGTCCAAATGTTGGGAAATAGCCACAACTGGCTCAGGATGTAAACAAAAAGCTAACGCGCTCCGCTCTGCTTCAGCGTAACAGAAAGGAAAGTGAAACCGCGCACATGTGGAAATCAGCTGTTCAAAAGAGTCTCCTTAGTCATTTTGTAAACACGTTTCATTCTCTGTTCATCAAAACATCTGACAAATAATTAAGCAGCAGCAGAACTTTAGAGAACAGGAAACATAGCCTAGCTTGTGGCCTAATAATATATAGTAAAATAATGATGATAATTATGTTCATTATAAAGAAGTAAAGTTGACATTGTTTTGTATTATTCAATGTAGGCCTATTTATTTTAATGCAAAACAATCTTAAAGCATTTTTCATTTTTAGAAACAGTGAATGTTTACAAGTTCAAGTATTAAAAAGCTTTTTAAAGACAAAAACTAAAAATATCAGTTCTTTCCTTTCATTCGGTCGATAATCGTAAATAATTGTAAAATCGCAATATTTTCTTTCACAATAATTGTGACTCAAAAAATTGAAATCGTGACACCACTACTTCTGTCTTGTGTGAGTGGATGTGAGTGTAAATATAGGTCATTCTAGTAGGCCCACGTATTTTTAATAATTATCTAGTGTGTCGGAATGGCTGGACGTTGCCCAAAAGGTAAAGTGTCACCACTCCGACAAAGGGGGTAAAAAATGTCGTAGTGCCAGGATATTTAAATGGGGGCATTTCCCAAAAAATGGAAATGCCCCCACTCCGACAATTAGACCTCAATGTTGGAGTGGGGGGGGGGGGGTCGAAATGGCAATGTGTAACCAAGGTGATCACAGCTTTGGGGGATTTTTTTTACAAGTACTGCAATTCCAAACGTAAACTCCTGGAGCCGGAGAATTCATCTAGTCAGACCCACGATGGTGTAGACATCAAATGAAGCCCAAGGCTACAATCCAGTGTGACTTGTTCGTTAACATGCACTGTCCCTACCAAATAAACTAAACTAAGCTAAATTCCACACCCTTCCAAATAATGTCTCAGTTTTTCCACAGCCCACACGACATCCAAACACTCGTCCTGGTCACAAGCCTGAAAGAGTTCTAGGAAAAGAACTTTTTAACCATGTGCAGAATGTTGGAACATACCTGGTGTAGGTGGGCGATATTGGCTAAAATAAATAGCTGGGGACTGTCTTGATAACGATGATGAAGCGTTATCTTTGCAAAATCAGAAATCTGCAAAAATCTGCAAATGGCAACTATCTTCATTTAGATTGTCACTCAGAAAGAGAATTGTCTTTCATGAACTAAAAAAGTGTTGGAAAAAAACACTTCACGGCCTTTTCTGAGAGATTACACATCAAGTACTATTTTGAAAAACAATTTTGATATTATCTTGTAAGCGTTACATTGCCCACCTTTCATTTTCAGCCGCTAGTGCTAGTCTTTGGATCTTGACCGGAGATTGTGGCTACTCTCAGCACTGCAAAAAGTAAATAAGAACTGCTGCTCCTTCACGTCGATTAGGAGCCAGCTGAGGTGGCTTGGGCATCTGTTCCGGATGCCTCCTGGTCGCCTCCCTCGGGAGGTGTTCCAGGCATGTCCTACTGGGAGGAGGCCTCGGCCCAGGACACGCTGGTGGGAGTATGTCTCTGTGGCCTGGTGTCGTCTCGGGGGTCCCCCCAGAACAGCTGGAGGATGTGTGACTGCTGTATCCGTGACCCGGCCACGTATAAAGCAGAAGAAAATGGATGGATGGTTCAGCAAAAACCACAATACACCCGCTCTTATAGGGCTCTTCTAGCATCCGGGTACTTTCAGTGCGCCGCAGATGTGGAGGTGAAAACAATGGCAGTATTAAACAGCGTTTTTGCCTGTGAGTGACAGATTGTGTTCAATAAATTTAGTTGTTCTCAGTAAATCCGGCCTAAAAGCTGATGGGCGGTCGGATGTTCCATTTTGTCGGAACTACATCTTGTAAACTGAGTAAGTTTTATGATTAGAATCGACGTCTGCAGATCTAAACACAGTGTGTGGATTATGTTTTAAAGTTTAACGTAACTGTGCCGGACACATCAGGCTCTAAATTCTACCATTTACTTTAAACATAAAATAAATTGTTAATCAAATGTTTAATGTCATGTGTTAGCTAAGTCATGCTTTAGCTAAATCTAAAGCTGAATAAACTAGACAGAACGTCGCCTAAAAGCTTCTAAAACATTTTCTCGTCAGCATCACGTTTAACTTAGATCAAGATTATTTCCCGTAAGGCGAAACATAAATGCGTGAAATTCAACACAAAGTTATGATGGATTAGCGACGCGTACTAGGCGACCTCTTGGCAGTTTGTACAAACATTAATCCAGACCAATTAAGTCCAATTTCTGTTTATATCAGACTTTTGGCTCAATAGGCAGGTTATCATAGTAATCAAATCACATTTCATCACAATCCAACAATTATTCACAATTATTATTAATAAATCCTCACAAACAACCACCCAATATCAGCAATCTCCTAGTTTTTTCACTGAAGCGAGAGCGTTGTATTCACCTCCGCTTCATTTGTGCTGTAACACCGTAGAGCAATATAACATTAACTTGAGTCAGGCTGCACTCAAAACTTTTCAGACTTTTGTAAAGTTGACTCGAATACATCCACCCACTGACTCCTAACTCCATACAGGTTTGTTGTAAAACTCGGCACCTTGAGACATGCCACAAGTGCATATTTTCTTTAATCCCTTAAACGTTGCCTGGCTCCTCTGCGGTGAGTCAGGCTGCCCACTGATCTGGCACGCCGAGGTAAGGGCTGCCTTCCTTCTCCAAACGCGAACCGACTTTTTCAGACAAAACCTCCGGAGAGGCAGGAGGTCACAACATGTGGAGGCAGAACGCTCGGATCTACACTTTTTGAAAAGTTTTTGATAAACAACACTAATAATTCGTTGACGTCTTTACAATTTACATGTCCAGATCTTGGCAAATACGAGCTTATACCTTTCCACGTCTTGCAGGGCGGTCAGAGATTGAAAAATGGCGTGGAGTAAACAAAGTTACGCTCGCAGAACTCAGCCATAGTTCTACATGACGACTGATTTGCCCGTCCTTTCCCTCGGCTCGTGGAGCAGTGGTGACTCTTGGCTCAGACGCTCCATGCGCCTCCCCCCCCCCCTCTCTCCCTGCACACTCGGTGATAAATGAGTTTGTATTGTCGCCCGGCCCGGCTTCCTGCCAGCCCAGGTCACTGCTTATTAA
Source organism: Neogobius melanostomus (assembly GCA_007210695.1). Lineage (NCBI taxonomy): Eukaryota > Metazoa > Chordata > Actinopteri > Gobiiformes > Gobiidae > Neogobius > Neogobius melanostomus. Next base: position 1,864,174 of record VHKM01000397.1, read on the forward strand.
ATTACCACTTGTCACGGGCCTAAATGCTGATTGATGGATGAGTATGGCAAATGAAGGACTTCTCTGACTTTTGCGACCCCCCTCACACACACACACACACACACAGCCTCTCCCTCTCGCTCCTGACGTCCCGTAGCAGTCGTCCCGGTGCTTGTGAAGGCAGAGAGCAGATTGTTATTGACAGGTATTGAATGTGGGGTTAGCGGCCGCTTGGCTCGATTGTCATTTCCTTTGGTTTCTGTTGAAACGAGTGTGTATCCCCACCACTTTTAAATATCTTACAATGACCCAATGAAAAAGTTAGGTTTTCAAAATGCACAAACATAATAAAGTGAAAAAAACAACAACATTATACAGTAGTAGAAAAGGTTCTGAAAGTTGTCATTTAAGTAGGGTTAGGCCCTAATGTTTCTGCTTGGGTGCATCGGCGCCACAATATTTGGGGAAACAATCATTTTAGTTTCTCAGAAAAGCCAAAAATAGTTGCAGAGGCCGCCAAGTATCACTTTCTGGGGAGTTTGGGAAGCAAGAACAGAGTCAGGGGAGAAGGAGGAGGACAAAGATGAAGATGAGAAGGAGCGACAGGAGACGGACCAGTGCAGGACACCACGCTCTGAAATAGGGTCAACCCAGGAGGCGGTGCACCATGTAAGAGGAGTACAGAAGGCAGTTCTCCGGTTTTCCCAGACCTCCAAAAACATGCTGAGGTTGGCCCACAATGGCCCACAATGGCGGCTAACCCAACACCTGAACGCAATTGTGTGCAAATTACAATGTCAGTTTTGACAACATACCATATTTCCCGGACTATAAGTCGCTCCGGAGTAAGACGCACTAACCAAAAAATGCCTAATGAATAAAAAAACAAACGGCTGCATAGGCGTACGCTATGCTAACGTGACACATTGATGGTTAGCTACATGAAGCATAAACAATGAACTAAACAGGTGTCTGGTATGTTAACGTCACATAAACAGTTCAGATAACTATAGCATAAAGAACATACCAAACTCTCCATCTTACTCCAAATCACTAAATCCATTGAAATCTTCATCCTCGGTGTCACTTTTGAACAATCGCCTTGGCAACTACCTGGGCACGGAGGCGTAACTGCACCGTTGACAAGCCTCTCCCGGCAGCACGGTTTTCAAGCTCTCATTTTTTTGTTTTCTTCACTGCGGTGAGAGTAACCTCCGCTTTTCACCAGTCCCTCGCAAGTTTCTCGCTCACTCCAAACTTTCTTTCTGCTGCTCGATTAGCCTGCAGTGCCCTCTAGCGGCATGTGAAATTATATATTTGGATTTAAAAAAAAAGAAACAATCGCATACTAGTCACTTTTTCAGCCAAACTATGAAAAAAGTGTGACTTATAGTCCGGAAAAGTAATACCGTAAAATCGCAATTTTAGTCTAGAGTTAGTCGACTAAATCTAATATTATAATAAAATAAAATGTGCCCTTATGAAACTAAAAATACATTTGAGTAAAGGAATACGGAGGGCCTTGGTCCTTTTTTATTTTATTCAACTTACTTACTCCAGTACATTCTGGCCTTTAGATGAGCTCCTGTTTCTCCTGCCTACAGTGGTGATCTAGCGAGCGCTCGCAGCCTCCTTCTCTATTAAATCTAAGATGCATTTAGTCGACTTTGCTCTTATGGTATTTATTATAATCATATTTAATCCAGTTCCTCTGCTTCATGTTTGTTCCACATGAACAAAAGCTCAGACCTGTTCCTTTGCCAGTGGATTTAAATGAGGCTCGTTGGATTTTAGCCTCTTCTTTTCATTGTATTAACTCTTGTTGAACTTGTTGTTTTTGTCTATGAAAATATCTGGACATTTTAGTCACAGTTTTACTCTCATGAACAACTTTCAAGTTAGTTTTGGTCCGATTTTAGTCAGCAAAACAATTACTTTGATTAAAACGTTATACGAAACGAAATACTTCAGTCGACGAAACAGACACTGATTACAAGTGAGTGAAAGCTAACGGTTGCTAATGGTAACAGTCGGCGGCCCATTCAAATACCCAGAGGAGCGTAATGAAAGACTGTGTTCTGACGTATATTTTATAGTGGGTACCTCACAGTGCAGGAGATACAACAATGACCAGAAAACAATCCACAATAATGGAGCGTAATCCCTCGTTACTCTACCGTAAAGTCAAGTTTAGCGACTGGATGGCTCTCAATCTTCATATCCCCCCCTTGCATTTATCTTAAAATGCTCATCTATTAAGGAACATCTGGTTTGCGCGATGAAGAAGGAGGAGAAGAAAAAAAAAAAGTGCTTTGAGTCACATCCAGGCGTTTCACACACACACACACCGCCTCGGATTTTGTTTTATGCTTATAGTAAATTTTAAACACGGAAGATTGATGCGGCTGTTGGCTCCATCACTTGTCCGCAGCTTTAAAATATGCTCGTCATTAATTCGGCGTCTCACAATGTGGGGAGGAAAAGTTTGGGAAAATAAATCCGAGTCACGTTTTTTTTTTTTTTTTTACTTTTTCTTGGTCTTTAAGTTTTTGGGGGTTTGGACCAGCCTTCAAACACAAATCGCCTGCATTCCTTCATGGATAACAACTTTGCTGCTGCTGCTGCTGCTGTGGGTCGAATAGGGATGGGGGTATATTTCATGAGGGGGGGTAGATGGGTCTGTACATGGAATTTGAGAGTGACAGCGGCGCTACACATTCCAGATCACGGCACTGGTGTCGTTTAGCGCCACAAAACCAAACGGCGTGTCTGACTCCTAACTTTGTAATAGGATAATAAGCAATTAAACAATAGCGGGAGAAGAAGAAAAAAAAAAACACGCCTCTGATAACTGTGCCTGAGGTGCTTCAAAAACCAAATCCAAAGGAAAGTTTCACAAAGAGATTGGCAAAAGTATAAATGTGGCAGTTGAAAATGATTAAGAGCCTTTATGTGGCGGTTCCAAAGCAGACTTTTTGGCTGCGCTGCCTTCATCCGCCTGTGAAGAGTACAGTGTGTGTTTCACTCACTTTACTGCGCCACATTGGTGTCTAATGATAAGGTAAATGAAAGGAGATTTCAAAGAGCAGCAGCCCTCCCTGAGCACTTTTCCCCCCCCTTCTTTTTCCCTTTCAAAGACCGGACAAACTGGAGCAGTTTGGAGAAAGACCGCGGGCGAGCCGAATGATTGTCAGCCATGCAAATAATCACTTACTTACACTCAGTGAGTTTGCTGCGGATAAGGCAAATTACCATTTGAAAATGAGCTCCAAACACTCTGGGCGAAAAGCGCGCATCGTGATTCCGCCTCATATTTGGTTGGATACATTACGGCGCGCGCACACAAACATGGGTCTGATCAGCTGCGCTCCTGCTGCAGGGATGTGCACGGGGAGAGGAGGAAGGTGGACTGTGGTGAAGACCGGACCAGCCTTAATCTGGACATAATCAACTTTCTTTAAGGATCTAAGAATGAATACTGCCTGACCAAAAATAAAGTGTATTTATTTCCCTTCTATCAGGCTAAACATTAAGAACAAACTCTTATTTACTTTACTTAAAGCGCACTTAAAGGGGACACAAAAGGTCACACGCTCTAATATTTTGGTTGCTTTAAATGCAGCGTGCATTCGCTGTGGCATCGTCTTATAAAAGCTTCTGCAATTTCCGATGATCCAGTGTTGCTTTAAAGGCACTATTGCTGGGTTTCAGGCGACATCACAGCGTTCCAAAGGCCAATACTGTTATACAGAGGAAAAATTATTTTGTTTTGAGGAAATGTTTGGTATTGTACAGAGAGATTATGGACTCAGTGACTGATATTAATGATCATTTTTGTCATTCATACATTTTCTTTTGAGCTACGACTTGTGAAAGTGTAATGCTGTTATTAGGAAAAACTGGCTCCTCCCCCCCTGGGTCCTGTGACATCATCACATTCTAGAACCTGCAACCCAGCAATACCTGATATTTCTGACACTTTGTTGGCTTTCAGTGTTTGTAAATATTGAATTTCTAAACTCATTCCCAACATTCCTAAAGCATTTCTAACATCCCAATCCTTCACCGGGATGAGTTTAAAGCAAGGGTGCACAATGTAAGGCTCACATGTGGCCCGCCTAGCCCTTCAACCTGGCCCGCAAGAGATTATGTTTTTAAAGTGCATTATAAATGAAGATGGATTGGAATATGCATGGCTTGAAACGAGGGTAAGACACCAATGTTTTCATTGACATGAAAAAAGATAACGCATTACTGAAGCTATTTTGTTCATTTTGATAATGTGTTACAGTCTATGTTCTTACTGTAGTTTATCGACAGGGCCCAACACCCCAATTCTAGCCCTGGTCTGGCCCTCTTGGTAAGTTCAAAACCCAGCGTGGCCCCGGCATCAGAACGTGTGTCAATATCTGTTTTAAAGGAAGGTTTCACATTTTACGCTTAACAAACTAAACAAACTTAACAAACTAACAAAAGAGAGAACAAAAACAATGTAGTGTGTTTTCACAAATGTCTACTTTCACAGATAACTTGAAGGAAAATAAACAAACAACTTTCTTCCACTACCGAGAAAAATATGTGGGACAGGACCTTTCATTTCTCTCCAAGTTCTTGTTTTAATGATGGCGACGTCTCCCATCATAATGTGTGACCTTGTGGACTCTATCACAATGTGAGCCCGGTTAATCCTGGCATTGTCATCTTGGAATACGCCCTTTGCCATCAGGGAAGAAGACAGCCATTGGTGTTATAAGCTGGTCTTTCAGGGTCTCTTTGGGAACATAGTGTTGCTGAACCTAGACCAACTGCCGCGACCCCAGATCAGAACAGCTAGTTACGTTTTTTATTGTTTGGTCAGGCAGTGTATTTTACTGGTCAAGATGTCATATTGGAGCGCCCTCTACAGGCAGAAGTGAGAATGACCCATTATAGAACAGTGAAAAAGAGTTTGCACTTTCATCTAACCACGTCCATGAACACATTTTGAGCTTAATGCAGATATGGTCGGATTCTTTCTGTGACGCGACATTATCCCGGAAATACAGATCAAAGCAGCAGGAAAAGAAATGGCCAAAGTGGACAGGATGACTTTAAACTGTGTGAAAGTCTATTATCCTTTTCGTTGCTGAGTCTGTATGAGTTGTATCAGAAGGATGACATAAGCCACCGCTGCGTTGATGAACTTCCGTGGATCGGAACAGCGGGGGGGATTCTGATCCCTCCAGTTTTTTAGACAACAGAATTCACTTTCACATTTTACAGTATAGACAAAATGTGCTTACGATTACTCAGATACAGTTAAGGTAAAGATGTTTCCAGTTCACTTTCTTAAATCCAGAAACGTATCCTTTCTCACATATTTATGCGCACTCACATTGGTGCACTCTGGGGCGATTAAAATGTGAAAATAAAAACAGCGAAAAGTTTGTTTGCTTTATTTCTTCTTCCTATAAGCTATAAGCGAAGGGCATGTGTGCAGAGGCGTTCCCACTTCCTGGATTGTGATGCGTAATAGACAGAATCAGAATAACTGTGTAATCTGAAAGTGTCCTTTGCTTTGTTAAAGTCTTCAAACCGTCACTGGATCACAGGGCTGGACAACTGATCAAAATTTGGTCAAGCTCAATAATCTTTATGGAACTTTATAATCGTCAGGTTTGCACCCATGATGTCTGTGGCAGAAATAGCACCTTGTTTAGGAGTTTGGACGAGACAAAGGAACTTTTTTTTTGCGCCAAATGATACTGGAGGGAAGCATTTTTTGTTTGTACAAAAAGGCTACATGCGTTCACTTTCATATGCAATAATATAATCCAACTGAAAATTAAGATCGATCAATATAAGAAAAGAAAAAATGACTCAGTGACTAATTTTTTTTGCGACATCGTCCAGCCCTACTGGAGCTGTTACAAAGCACCGTTGATTTGTTAGCATGGTATTGGGTGAAAATGGAAGCTCTTAAATTGTCATTAGCATGTTTAGCCCTTGGTGTTAAAGTCTGCTTCAATGGTAAATGGTCTCAACTTATACAACGCTTTTCCACCTACATGAGGCACTCAAAGCGCTTTACACTCTCATTGGAGACACTGGAGGATTCGAAACCCGACCTTCCGATCACGAGACGACCCGCTCTACCATCTGCGCCTCAAAGAAGCTGAAGTTGATCAGACTGTGGCGCTTGCGGCTGATATGAAGGTTTAGGAAACCCTGAACATCATTTTGCGTTGAGGCCCCTCTAAGCCAGAAAACGGCTCTGACTTTGTTTAATCAAAAGCTCTTTTCCGATTGTTAGCGCGCAATGTCAGTTTCCAGTGGACCATTGAGCGCTGCCCTCGTGTTTAACCGGGTTAAATACAGAAACCTCATCAAACCGGGAGCGGAGAGGGGGGGAGAGAAAAGACAACACCATTTCTCCGGGAGGATGTCTTTCTGCATATTAATTCTTATCAAGCTTATGAATAATCATGCTTATGCGAGGCAGAGGGATCCATTGGCACTTTGAGCTGTCATTATTACCAGACTCACTCAACAATGAGACTCCCTATTAGCACGCACATAATGGCCCGTACGGAGCGGAGAAGGGATCAGAAAACTCGTGCTGAAAACCCACTTTTATGCTTGACATATTTCATTGTTTCCGATCGCACACGCCAACCCAGAGCCAAGGGGAAAACAGCCCCCGCCACGGCCCCACACTGTACGGGTGCCCTAAGGTGTCAGAAATCTCGGGCGTGACATTGTGATCGCCCGTAGGGGCCGTGCACACCTCATTAGCGGCGCGGTATTGGCCACCCATGGGCAAGAGTCCGCCTCTCGCTGGGTTAAAAAAGATGGCGTTGGAATGGGCGGCCGGACGGGGATGCCTTGCTCGTAGCTGTGTTCCACTAACACGCAATTATTTCCAAACTGCTTCACCGTCTGATCTCAGACGGAAAAGGGCAGATTTCTTTTTTTCAATCATGGACATATGGGGATGAGCGTTTACGTTTTAGAAGCGAAGACTGCTGCATCAATCGGCGAATGTTCATCTTTGAAACACTATCATTAAGAACCTGGCAGGTGAAAACGTTGATTTTTAACTCGTTTTCTGTCTTAACGTCTTTGTTTTAATGTTAGGGCAAAAAAAAAAATTAGACCAAACTCACCCTTTTCAATTCATTTTTGAAGACGTCGCTTTTCCAGGGAATCACTACACCAGCGCAGCGCTCCACACAGTTTCCCACGATTATTCATTCACGAATACTGATATGTTTGGTATCCACGTGTAGCACGAAAGGCTGTGACCGAGATGATGCTGTAATAAAAATATAGTAATTTTCCTTTCTGGGAGACAGCAGCGAAAATCTACAGGCCCGTTTTCTTAAAATGAGTTTTTTTTACACTTGCAACAGAAAGGAAATCAGATCCAGTTCAATTTCAAGTGGGATTATGACTAAGGCCAATTTACAAATGAAAGGTGTATTTGAAACAGAGTTGTATGTAAAAGGCAAACCTGACCTTGAACCATAGAGCTTTGCGAACTGGCATCCTTCCCCTGGCCTTAGAAACTGGCAGGTTCACTCAAACTCCTGAAGACGACAGACTCTGTAGACTGTGTGATTTAGGAGAGGTTGAAAGTGAAATTAATTGTGTGCTCTATTGCCCACATTACGATTATCTTTTCTAATTGTTTGTTCCAAAGCCTGAAATCTGGATCAGTGAAGACGACAAGCTGAAATGGTTATTTAATTTTAATGTGTTTAAATTGGCTACTTTTGTTTGTAAAGCCTGGATGCAGACTTGTTTATTTAAAGCCACATTGTAACATTTTATCCAATAAATAGAATAATTTAAGCATTTATTTTTATTACACAGTTTTTGTTGTTGAAATCTACGTTTGTAATATGAACAAATGTGTCTCCTGTGAGCGGCTCACCTCTCCTAAGACCCGACTGTAACTTCACCGGGCGTGGGTACGTCTCCAGCTCGTCGCCATGGAGACGTTGACTAAATGTGACCGAATATGAGATTGAAATAGGTTAGGTCCTCATCCAAATCCATTCTTTGATTACCCACTGCAAAAAAAAAACATTTTCTGTGTCGAGCTGGTCATTAGGAGCATGTTTTGTACTGATGGCAACATTATAGTCCAAAATGTTACACAGTGTGCCTTTAACCTCTTAGACCAGACAGGTACGCATCAACTCGTCTAAGCTCAGGTAAGAACATATCTCAGTATGGAAAAAACGGCCTGTTCCTTTAAGGGGTTAAGTATGTTAATGTAGTCTATATTGTGCCTTTGTGTGTCCTTTTGTTGTTGTTATTGGTGTCTTATAAGCCCATTAGAGCTGGGCATACAGTGTGTACCCAAGACACAATAAAAAAAAACTACTCACTCCTTCATTCATGCAACAGTATCTCCACTTTAGTCGCTCCTACAGACTCCACATTGTCCATTCTTGTATGCAACAATACTTTGAAGGTTTTTTTCAGAGGGTTTCAGATATTAAATTCCTAGCCTGATTTACTTGAGGTTTGAACCACAAAAACAAGGCGAAATTAGATTTTTTTTTTTTTTTTTACAGCTTTCTTCCACTTGAAAATCCAAATTGACATAAAACATTGCATTTTTTCTCATCTCAGCGGTCTACAGCAAACTGGCCCCTTTTGACCTGCGGTGCCTCGCCTTGAACAGATTGGCTTTATGATCTCATGTGTAAAAGTTATGAACATATATGAATTAGCGCAGTGGGTAGTGCATTAGAAATCGTTCCATTATGAGCTTATGGGAATTAAAATTTACATTTCGGCGCTAACATTACCATTTAAAGACGCTCCGACCGTAGAACAATCATCACCTCCAAAGCTCTCCAAATGACTTTTCCCACAAATTCAATCACGTCTTTCCAGAAATTTTGCCCTAGTAATAACTCCCATGTTCCAGTGACCTCAAAGCGTACTTCAGACAACATGCCCAAGAAGTAGCCCAGTATTCGATCCTTTTCTTTCCCTTTTTTTTTTAATAATAATAACTTTTAAAATGCTGAGGGATTTCGACCACAGTATCTGGAGAAATTACCACTGCACATGGCGGTCCCCAGTGCCAAGCTTTCTTATTTCAAGCTCACAATGGTGACCCTGTAAAAACAAATTATCGACACTGGCCCTCCACATTATAGCAGCGCCCCCACTCAACGGCACTCGTCTGGTTAACACAAATAAGACTCCAGAGCATTTAACGCCAGACACTGCAGGTGAATAGGGAGGAATACAATAAATGTGGTGATATCAATTTGAAACTTCTGCTGTAGATTACTGACATTAATATGAGGAAAAATGTATTGCAAGTTTTCTGTCATTTTATGTTCTCATACAAAAATTGCCGATATTTTTTTCAGAGGGATTTTGTATATCTTGAATAAGTGAAAAAAAATAGTTTAAAAAATAAATAAATTGCCTTGCTTTTTTGTGTTCAAAGCTGAAAAAATTGGGCTAGTAATTAGATAATAAAAAGAATTGTATATCAGGTAACATGGTTCAAGCTCAAAAAAAGTCAATCTGATAATGGCCCAATAAAATGTTTCAGTGTTTTGGAATCACACAATTATCCACATAAACCAGTCAGCCCCAGGGCGTATGTGGCTACAGCAGAGTGAAAGTTCCTTGTGCAATAAGATTTCTGCTCGGCGATGAAAGTCTTTGAGTGAATTGTGCTCGAAATGAAGGCTTTAAACATCATTCAGAATCATTCAGCTGGATTCCAAACATTGCTTGACATAAGGTGAGACGCTGCAGAGAAATCAATTTGTAACTTTTGCTGTAGAGACTGACATGAAAAAATGTATTGCAAGTTTTCTGTTTTGATATTGTTATGCCTAAAAATGCCCAACATTTTCCATATTTTTGAAATCTGAATTACATGCATCGAGCCAGGTTTAAATGTACATATTTTATTTTGAGACAATATTAGTTACAAAGACTTTCTCAGGGGGGATTGTTTATAAATAAGCAAACATTTTAATTGTGTCTTGTTTTTTGACATTCAAAACTCAATAAATCAGGCTAGGAATTAGACATTCAAAAATCCCTCTGAAAAAAACGTCCAAATATTGTTCAGCACAAGACAGGAAAGTCCGTTGGAGCCACTTATGTGGAGATATTGTCGCTCCAATGGGAGAAAAATGCATTTTGACACATTGAATCAGTGCAATAATTAAACATGTTATTTGGAAGATATTTATTTTTTGTCCAGGTGAGGTATGTTAAAGGGATATATTCAGGATTTTTGACATAGGTCCTCATTTCCTAGTTATTCAGAGTGTTGTTGATTTCTGGATTTTTTTAATTTATTTTTTATTCATGCAGTCCTTATATTTGAAGAGTTTAGTGGTGCTAGGCTAGCGCATGTCTATGATAACCAGTAGCCTGCATTAAAAACAGTCTGACCCACTCCACAGTGCACCTGAGGTAAATCCCTTATAACACCAGACTAACCATATAAATGTCTGTGTTGACTGAATCATTTTTTTAATATAACCATTTTTCATTTCAAATAACTTATGTTTGAGCAGAATCAGCTTCCTGGTTGTAAGCTACGCAGCGGTGCTAGGTTACCGGATCTACAATAGTTTGTTTACCTGCGGCCGCATTACCACACTCCTTTGTGGAATAGGTTGCGTTCACGTTATAGAATTCTATTTCAGTTGGAGCGCAGGTGCCAATACAACTCTATGGGAGAGAAACAGTTTTTGAAAGAAATTTCCAAAAAGAAAATGTCCAAATGTTTTCTTTGATCATCATGTGACAGTGATTGGATTCACAAACCTGACATGTGAATTTTATGGCTGAAAGTCCTTTCTACTGGCCAACATCAAGCACATGTTTTTGAATATTGTCTCCACTTTTGGACGCCTTTGTGAGGAAATAATTAGACATATGTTCATATGTGCTGCAAGATATGACTTTGAACTTTGTGACAGTTTTTGTTTCATGTGAATTGGCCCCGTAATTACAGAGAAATTAGCAACGATTTAAGACTATGAATCTGCATTTTGAGCGTTACTATGGTTACGGCCATGGAATTTTCAGTTGCCCTCCACCACAATATTAAACTATGGGCTCTTTAGAATGTTGTGATGTCACGTGAACGCTACCTATTCACAAAGGAGATTTCTACAAATCAGATATGGCAACGTTTGGAGGACTACCCCTTGATTTTGAAGAGGTTTTTAATGCAGGCTACTAGTTACCATAGACATGCACTAGCCTAGCACTAGCCTAGCACCACTAAACTCTTCAAATATGAGGACTGCATGAATTAAAAAATTAAAAAAAAAAAATCTCCAGAAATCAACAACACTCTGGATAACTAGGACATGAGGCCCTATGTAAATATCCTGAAATATCCCTTTAAGAGTCCAAACTGCCCAAAACCTGAACATTTTAAAGTATGGTCCAAAACACAGTCTCATGTTTTTCTGAACATTTTTCCCAAATTGTGTCCAATTTTTTAACCTGATTTGTTTGTGTGTTTGTGGCTTTAAAAAAATAAATAAAATAAAACTCCTATAAAAAGCGTAAAAGCATTAAATCTCAGCTCAGAAGTTAACCTCTAGTCTTTTATAATATCAGCTCTTTAGCAAATTTAGATTCAATAAGTGCCATCGGGGGGAAAAGGTATTCCAAAAATGAAAATATGTATCAAAAGTGCGTTGAATGGTTAACCGACGTCCCAAGTGAATGGGCCGTCCCGCTGTGAGCCTGTCAGGGGTGATTACAAGCTCGGAGAAAAATGAGAAGGAGGTTGACCTATTTCTCCGCACTTTGTTTCGCCCTTCCCTTCAGGTCAGAGGGTCGCCGGGGCTCAGCTACTTTTACGAGCGCCAGGGACCTATCGGAAAACAAAGGGCCTGCGCAGTGACCGGGCCACATTGTCCCCCCGCCGGACCCCCCCTGAGGTGGCTATACTGCCTTCACTCCCAGATCTTGATGCTAGAAATGTATATTTTATTACACAACGACCGCTTGTTTCTGTTTCCTGCAGAAGCAAATCCAGGTAAAGAGACATGTCCGAAGAGAACTTTTCAAATAAAAAAATGACCATAGATGTAATACCTAAGCAACGGTGTCAGAGAATATCAAAAGAAATGTGGCAGCAGGACAGCACTGGAGTAGCGGGTTAACATTCACCTTTTAACTGGAGGGCCAAAAACAGGCTGTCATTGTGTCCTTTGGCAAGACACGTCACCCACATTTGTAGTTTCTGTTTTACTGGATACTTTTGTACATCTTTGCTGTGTTTTTGTGGAGGTTCAGTGGATTTTGTTACTGCAGAGAGTCTGTACTGGCCATGAAGGAGCCGTTTTTTTCAAAGTAAACAAACGGCTAGCTTATGAGCTAATGACATTTGAGACACATTTCTTCTTCTGAAACACTGAAGAGGCACCATGAGCCCCCACACCTGCAGCACAGCGGCGCTACAGGAAACAAAAAAGGGACACAATGAGGAGGTATCCGGGCAGGACTCACAGCTAAGCCACACAAATTGTTTATCCCCACTGTTGTTCTGACTAATGTTCGATCATATTTGTCTGCTCCGCTCTTGAAGATAAAGATGGTGAAAGACTGTTGTGGCGCGGAGGGAGCTGCGTAGGAGGAGGAGGAGGTGGTGGAGCTGACCAGTGCAGGACACCATGCTCTGAAACAGGGGGCGCTGCACCGTTTCAGAGGAGACTGAAGGCAAAACTCCGACTCGCAGAAACACTGGCCCACAGCGGCTCAGGACTAACTCAACACCTGACCGTCATTTCAACAGACAATTGTACAATGACAAATAAAGCACTTACTCACTAAAATACTGCTATAGCTGGAGTGGTCAGTGTACCTTTGATAGGAAGGGGCAATAATATGTCTGAAGTACTAAAGCAGGCAGCCAAAAGATACAGTACATCTACAGATATTGTTTTGTAGAAAATAAATAGAATGTACAAATGAAATCAAGAGAAAAGATCCCAATGACACAATGTCATTACATTTCAAGGGAAGGAAAATCAGAATCCCCACAGTCCTGGGCTCACTGGGGGCCCCCAAAGCTCAACTACAAATCAATTACATTGAAAAAATAATATTTTGAGAGGAAATGTACATTTATTTGCTACATTATATACTACTTTAAACAATAATTTAATCTACAGTCATTGCTAGATGTTGCTTTTATGTTATTTTAGCAGTAAAATAATAACACATTTGTTATAATAGAGTAAATATATATATATTACAGGATATATTATCATCGGTGGGCCCTGAGAGATTTTCAGATCCGTAAGAGGGCTGGGATGACCCAGACTTTGGGAATGGCTGCTTTATGCAAACAAAATTATCTGTAAAAATCTCAAATACGTTTGGTCAATCCAAAAGCATTGAAAATAGTATAGTAAACAACTATTAAAACTATACTACTGAAAATGACCACTGTTCTCTGCTTCTGAATGAGTGACCAAGCCGTGGGTGTCACCTCCAACCTGCCACCGCTGACCCCTTGAGCACCCCCCTGTGGGACCCCCCCTGGAGCACCCCGCAGAGCTCTTTAGAAGTCTCTGTTTGGGATATATGGCAGCTCAGGAGCGGGAAGAAGGGTGGGGGAAGAATGGAGGTGACGCACCTCTTCTCCGCTCGGACAAAGGGTTTTCAAACGCTATAACTGGGAAACCTTCAAAAAGCATTTCAACATGGCCACGGCGTCCCGGCGCCCGATCGGCCTGTCAGGAAGCATCATCAGGACTGTCCATGTGATGTGTTAAAAATGGGATATTTTACTGAAGTAAGGTTATGTAAATGTGGATAAGTAGCTTCTTCTTGAACTGTGAGAGCAGAGGGTGATTGGGGCAGCTTTGCAAAAATAAATTAATGCTGCAGCCTTTCCACTCCATGATTTGAATGTGTTTGTTTGACCCAGGGGTCTCCAACCAGGAGGTCACCAGCCCAAAGTAGCTCTTAAAGTTTAGGCTTCCTGCATTTTTACTTAGGCTCTAGGAGTCAAATGTACAGATACATTTTGTCCTTGTGCTCCAAGTGATAGAAATTCTAGAAAGCTGGACTCAAAGAGAGAGACAGGAATCTCCAAACAGAAAATGGCCAAATGTTTCCCTGATCCTTATTTGGAAGAGATCGGATTCACAAACCTGCCACATTCGTCTTATGGCTGAAAGTCCTTTTTATTATTTCTGCACTTTTGGACGGTATGTGCTGAGGGAGAAGACATTGAACTTTGTGACAGTTTTTGTTTCGTGTGGATTGTGGATATGTCTAGCCATTTCAGAGATATTAACTAGTATATTTAATATCTCTGTTACCATAGTTACTACAATAACATTCTTAGCTGCCCGCCAACAAGAATATTTAGTTAAGTCAGTGAATGAAGATAGAAAGATTAGACAGAATGAAGAGTACAAGTCATGCATTTTCTGTTTTTGCGTTGGACAGTTGGCTTTGACAGTCCAGGCTGTGATCATGAGCTTTGTGGGACACTTAAGCTCACTGGTTCTCAACTGTTTTGCCGTGGGGACCCACCATCCATGACAAGCCGTGACCAATACAGGGTAGAACTTGTTACATCTAATGTAAAATACTTTATTTTCGTTACAAATTCTTCAAATAAGTCTCAAAAGCTGAAATCATAATAAAAACAACCCAATAACAGTCGTTGTAAGTGTTAGATAGTGTTTCAATACTTTTTTCAGTAGATAAATAATAATGGCTTACACCTGTATTGTGCTTTACAAGCCTGTGTTACCAAGGTGGTCAAAGTGCAACACTGTCGCCATTATTCATTCACTCCATACTCGGTGGTGGTAAGCTACTGTTGTAGCCACAGCTACAATGTCTTTAGTGGAAGGGGAAACCAGAGTACCTGGAGGAAACCTACACAGACACAGAGAGAACATGCCCCCTCTGCCCAAGAATCAAACCTGGGACCTTCTAGCTGTGAAGCACGAGCGCTGACGAACATTTATAGTGGAAGATGTGTTTTATGGGAAAGGCTTGTGACCCGTCGAAAAGGTTTCCGCAACGTACTTTTGGGTCACAATCCACCAGTTGGGAAACACTGGTTTAGCTCTGCCTATTTCAGTTCATAAAGGTGTCCATGAGAGGGAAAAAAGGTTTCTCCATGAGCCCGGGAGAGATCCGGAATGTCAAATTGCACATTTTCACTTAGTAATTGCCTAAAACAATGGACATTTTGGAAGTTGTGCCATGGATCTATATGTTCTGTTGTTCTGTCCCATTTAGACATTGTGAGATTTTCTTTACAGAGATTTCATATTTGAGAATGTTAAATATCCAGGCTGAGGTACCCAAAAGAACACTTTTAATTCTGCATGATATATGTCCACTTTAAATGTATAACATAAGAGGAAGTGTTTCTTTTAATGGTCCAGCTTGATACCGAGAGTACACGTATCGTTTCCACAGAAGTAAGTAGAGTTTGTTATTGCACCGCGTTCCACTAAGGTCACACCAAATTAAAAGACGGCTGACTGAATAAAATAGCATACTATTAATTCTTTTTTTTTTTTTTTTTACCCCCCTCTCTCTGCTCATAAGACTCAAAGGTTGACCTGATTTTAACGTTAAACTAAGTGGAGAAATGAAAGTGGGAGGAGGACGGTGGTGGTGGTGGGGGGACTGGTTCAGGTTACAGCCGCCGTGTGGAAAAATCCGCCTGCTCCTTTTGTGAACAGAAACAATCCCACAACAAACCTCGCGCCAGACAATAGCCCCTTCCGAAATTACAACCCGGCATTTCAATTACGCTCGCTCCGCATTTAGAAACTTTACGGTCAAGCGCAATCCCGGAATTATAATCAATTTTCAGGTGACGAAAACATAAACAGTCGACGGAAAGTGTGTGTGTGTGGGGGGGGGGGGGGGTTGAGCCATTTAATTGCCAGCACATTTGTTTAACAAGCTTAGCTCTTGTCTCAACACCGGCGCCGCACTTAGCATTCAAATAGATCCTAATTATTTCTCGTCGGAGGTCTTCAGATTGTCAACTCTTGTGTTGGCTGGAGATAAAACGCGCCTCTTTCAAAACTTAATCATTACAAGTACATAAACGGCTCAGAGGTTAGCCGCCGCATTAGCCGGCCCCATTTGAATGGCCTAGCGTAGCGTCAAGGACAAAAAAAAAACGAAAAAAAAAAACGAAGCAGCTTACATTCCCGGAAATCAAAAAAACCGCTAGCAGCTACGATCGCGGCTAACCCGACAGTCAATTACGGGGAATGTTTATGTGGCCCCTTGTTTGTTTTCCGTTCGCTTGATAACGCTTGCGCGCTCGCGAGAGAGAAGACCGACTTAAAGATTGACAAGGATTTATTTATGGACGCAGAAATAAAAAGCCGGCAAACGGGACTAAAAGCCAATCGCGTAAACAGCAATTACAAGTCGGCCGCGCAGAATTAAAAGACTGAATAGAGATTTTTTCCCTTCTTCTTCTTTGCGGGCTAAAAAGGAAAACTGCAGATAGCGGATGTTTAATGAGGGAAGAAGATGATGATGGGCAGCGTTGGCATCAGAATATGTAAATCTCGGGGAAATGCGCTTCATGTACGGAGGCCGCGGCGAATTATTATGGTAATGGCGGGAGGGGGGAGTTCGGGAGCGCCAAAAAACTTGGAATCGGAGCAAAAATAAAGTAGTATCATATGCGATTTTAATAAAGCATCAGGGAGTATATTGAACTGTGTACTTCAAATGACTTACTGTATGAGTCCAAACATTGTCTGGCGGGCTTTTGGGGTGAAATGATACGGTTATATCACGTGAAGTGCGGGCTTTGTACTCAAGGCTTTTCCCTTAAAAAGGCTAAGTTAAGTTACAGCTAAAGTTTAGGCATCCCCGAATCAAAATTTCTATTAGCAATGAAGCAATGGGAAGATGAGATTATGTATCTACAAAATATGTGATGAGACATTGCCATGATGGTCTTTTTAAAGAATCAGGCAGGGTTAAATTCTTTGTCTAAGCAGCCAAGAGTCTTTCAATCCCAGTTTGAGGGATGTGTCACTGTCTGCAATGCAACCCAAAAGTACTATATGATGGATCCACCCCCATGCTAAACAGCTGGACAGACGTTCCTCATCCCTTTTGGAGATCATTTCATCTCCCCCTTTCTTCACTGACTACATCTACATGCCGTCAATATTTGGGTTAAGATCAGCATTCCGGTTTCTGAAACATTTGGAATAACCTATTTAACTGCGTGAGTGGACAGTTACTCCTGTTACATGGGAATTGTAATCAATTGGGAAATCCTGATCCAAACCGCAACACACGGAGGACATGATGACGCAAAGACAGTATACTGATGTCTTTCACCACACTCATAAAGTGATGGTTCAAACGTGTTGTGCTGCGTCTGGGTTTAGCCGAGTTTAGCTCTGCTTCTTGTGTCAGACCTAGACGGCACATACAAGTACTTCCTATTCTCAAAAGACCAGGGTTCCTTACAGATAGAACGTGCGCAGAACGATGCCATGCCATTGGTCCGACAACCCATTAGTCCGACGTCTCATTAGTCCGAAAATGTCCCATTGAGCTGTGGTGCCATTAGTCCGACATCTCTAACCCAGTTGTGTTGTGGATTAGAGAGCCATATACAACCACTGGCCCTAACCTTAAGGTCAGTGGACTCTTGCCTCAACCTAATTTTATTTTTCAACCCCTACTCAATGGGACATTTTTGGAATAATGAGACGTCGGACTAATGGGTTGTCGGACTGTTGGGCCGACCCCATGCAGATCAATGCTCCTCTCTATGGCAATATTCCAATACACGTAGGTATATATATGTCCAAATATTGTGCTGAAGTCTGGGGTAACACATATACTTGTACCACCAAGCCCTTGTTCCTGCTACAAAAAAGAGCAATTAGAATCGTCAGTAAGAAAGGTTATAGAGAGCACACTAATCCTTTATTTATTGAAAATAAACTTCTTAAATTTAAGGATCTCGTCGACTTAAAAATGTTGATTATTATGTGGAAAGCTAAACAAAAAAATTGCCAAATGATGTTCAAAGTAATTTTGTTGCACAAGACGTTTCCCATAGAAGAAAATATAATTTTCGGAATATGTTTGCAGGAACATCGTTGAAACGGAAATGTCCGTCTGTTTATGGAGTTAAACTGTGGAATTCTTTAAGTGTGGAATTTAAATGTTGTACAAGTGTTTACAAATTCAAACAAATGTACAAGGACAAAATTCTGAGTGATTACAAAAAAAATTGAAAACACCTGAAGTGAACAGTAAGACAAATGATGCTGTTTTGTTATGTTTTGTGACCTGGTGAGGAGTCGGGGTAGAATGATGGGGAAACTGATTTCATTTTGTAAAGTTGCTAATGGGAACATATGTTACAAGATTAATCTTCCCTCTGTTCCTTTTTGTTCATGTATGGATGAAAAAAGTGTAATGGCATGACATGACATGAACACATAAATAAATAAATAAATAAATAATAATAATAAAATATTCGGGTTATGTATTTGCGTTTTTGTGGCGTTTACATGGCCGTGCGCAACCAGCTTATTCCTAATATTCTGGTTATGAAAGGGTTTTTGACTACATCTGAACGCAGTCACATAAATAGACATTTTGATCTTGAGTGCGTACATTTTTTTCGCATCCCACTGCTTTAAACTCGTAACCCTCACCTGAGCCGAGCACATTTTCTCCAGTTTGGCTTTACCCAAAATATAAAAGCTTCTTGGAAAAAGTGTCAAAATAGCGACAAAATGAGAGGAAATCAAGGATGGACACAAGTTTTGCAGTTCTTAGCTTTCAGATGAGGCGTTACACTGGCCTATAGGCTGTAAAGCTTTAAGATTAGCTGAACTGTAGAAAATGCACTTGGTTAAGGCGGGGGTTATTGGCTGTGTACAGGGGAAAACATACACTCTGGTAACTTTACTGGACACTTCTCCTTGGGACCCCCTCGATTCTCCCGTCGATCTTTTTGTTGTCGTTGGGTTTGTTGCCGTGTTTCCAGGAATTGTGTCACCAAACCTTTACGAGATTCATATGCCCCCAGAACCTTGATCACACACACAAAAAAGGGCCAAGTTATTTTATTAGAAACAAATCTTACAAAACAATGGCAGCGCTCGCAAGTGGAAGCAGATGACGGGTTTACCTTGTCGTTTGCCAAAGCCGCGTCAGGCCGGTCCCCCGAAAGCTCCCCGTGCACATCTCCTCTGCCTCGCTTTTTTGATCAATGACCAGGGGATATTGAATGTGATGCACTGGACATTTTCTCTGATTAATACCGTGAACATGAGACAAGTTTATTAAATGGAGACACTGAGCTGGAGCTGGAAGGTAAATATGATAAAATACATGGCTGATTTTGGTTACAATAAAACGCAGTGTTCTGGGGTAAGGACAGCCATTTTTTTTTTCATGCCTGTTAACAGTTCATTTGAAAAGGGATTACCATTACACACACAAAAAATAATCCTTAAAATATATAAATCAAATCTTTGTCCTCCTAATTGTGTAACAGAGCTGAAACCTTTTGTCTTATTCATCGTTTAAAGGAGATTCAAGCAAGAACAAACGCTCTTTCAGAGATGTAGAACTGTAGTAATCCAGCCCATCGATCGTTTGTCTCATTCTGCATTTCCTGGATTTTATTGCATCAAAACCGCATTATTAACGGCCATAATTCATCACCGGACCTCCGCTGTTCACCTCAAAGTGTGTTCATCACAGCGCCATTGGTTTTGGTAGCGTGCCGTCAATGCAGAGGAACCTAAAATAATGAAGGTGGCCGTTTTGATAATGGAGTGCCTCTGTTCATTTTCCTTTTTTCATAATCCTATAATAAGTAAATGCCAACAGTTATTTTCACCAAAAAACTTCAGAAGCACTTCTAAATTTGACTTTCTCTACCAAAAATAATGTCAGTGATGAAGCTTAAGGGTAAATTCAACCTTAGAGACCTACCTACACTCCATTCATCGCCTCATCTCCTACACCTCTCAACGCTTCATCCCTGAAAGCCTATCACCACAGCAGCCTGTTTTCTGCTTCAGCCCCTCGTTCACTGCCTCGGCCATTTCCCAGCGTGTGCTGCGACCCTCCTCCGCCCCTCCTCCACCTGGCCTCATCTCTGCTCCACTCGTCGAGTGGCCACCTCAGTGTCCAGACTCCAGGGGACGACATTCATTCGTCGCACCCAGGCATTTCATACCATTGATTCACTGTCTTCCGCCGGGTTAGGAGCGCCAAACATAATCCACGCCCAATAAAACTCTTCTAATGCTAATCTTGTAATTGTTTCAGTG
Source organism: Neogobius melanostomus (assembly GCA_007210695.1). Taxonomy (NCBI): domain Eukaryota; kingdom Metazoa; phylum Chordata; class Actinopteri; order Gobiiformes; family Gobiidae; genus Neogobius; species Neogobius melanostomus. The sequence continues at coordinate 1,884,480 of VHKM01000397.1, forward strand.
AGGTTTTTTTTAGGTTCAAATTAATTATATGCCCCCTTTAACGATGGTTTTGCAGGTATTCGTTAGTCATGTCAAAGGCATGTTTATCACTATCTTACTCTTTGTTGGTTAAAAATATACTACATTGATCTAAAAACCGTTTCACTTCCTGATATTCACACGATCTCCCTATAAGCCCCTCCCACCTCCCCCTCATCCTGCTCCCCTCCACTGCGCAGCTGTTTCAATTAGGAAAAAAAAAAAGATAAAACACTGTTTGGCGCATGCGGCTATGGTGAAGCTATGGCGAGTTTTTTCACTCCACGATGAGAGGATTACGTTTAGCAAGAGATGGAGAGGTGAGGGAAGCACTTCCTGGATACGTGGGGCCTCGGGAGGAGCTTTTTTGGGAGCTGTCGCTGCCACCGGTGAAGATCCAAAGATGACTCAAAGCTGCGCGAGTGGCTGGAAACAGAACTCCAGGATGTAGGTTTTTGATGAGAGAACAAACCTACAACTTTAATGAGCTATATTAAGTAGATTAACTGAACTCATATAAAAGATTGTATTTCTTATAAAGCAAAACAACAACATTCATGATCCATACTTTTATGTTGGTTGTCTTCTATTGAGACGCTTTTATAGTAAGAATAATTTATGAGTGTATTCTCCGGAGCTGACCTCCTCTGCCCATTGTGCAAATCCACCCCCATAAACAGCTCAATCCAAAAGCACAATGTCACGGTAAAAAAAAACTAAACTACGAAAACATTTCCAACTCTAATCCTTTTTCCCTCACCAACACGAGGGCCCAGGTCTCTGCCCCGGCACCGGCCTTTGGGAAACACTCGTGCAGTTAAAATTCCAATCTGCTAATGGCGACATAAAAACCCGCGGTTCCTGGATTCCAAAAAACATAACCGGCGCGTTTTGTTTACTGCCCACTTCACTCGGCCCGACGCGGCACCTGTGGCATCGCGAGACGGGGGCATTTCCAAATTGCCTGTCATCAGTAAAAAAAAAAAAAGCTGCAATTTCGTGCCACAAAAGCCCACGCTCGCAAAGGGGACAGGGGGCAGTAATCAGATTAAAACGGTGCCGCCGGCTGCCGCTTGTTTATGGCCGAGTATATTACGCTCCGCACAATTATTGATTTTGCAATTTGACTTCTCATCTTTACATTATGATCCAAGGTTAGACAAATATGTCGCCGCGTTTACGCCGGAGTCCAAAGATCAGCGCGCGCTCCTCTCATTTCTGTAATTACTTTTTCACATTTTCTTAATAGCGGTCCGGTGTCCGAGAGGAGCACGCGTACAGAAAAAAAAAGAAAAGTAAGTCAACGTCGTAAATGTGCAATGAGATTACTGCGCGCCGGTTGTAGTGAGGTTTCTCCGATAGTCAAGTGTTTGGAAGGTGATGATTCTTTCTAAGTCGGGACTTTTGGGGACGCTCTTCCAACGCGATTCAACGCTATGATCCTGGAGAAGAGGAAGAGGAATGTCACATTGTTCTTGTTGATGAAGGTCCAATGATTATTTTCTTCAATTAAAAATAAACATGGAGTTGGAGTGCATGTTTGTCCGACCTAGCTTTGTCTCAAAATTCTTAAAGGAATAGGCCACCGTTTTTCCATACAGAGATATGTTCTTACCTTAGCTTAGACGAGTTCATTTGTACCTGTCTGGTCTCCATGTGTGCCTTCCATAATGTAAACACAGCACAGACGGCGTTAGCATTTAGCCTCTCTCTTCTCCTCTATAGCTCCAAATGAGGTGAAGATAGAAGCTACCAAACTCTTCCACGTTTTTCCTATTTAAATATGGTTACGTGAAGTGTTACACTATAAAGTATAATTACACAAAATCAAACAATGTGGATTTTCTAAGCGGATAAAAAGGGGAACTATATTGTAAAGCGTAATAATACCAGGAGTAATTCGGCATCCGCACAGTGATATCTTCACTTTACAATATAGTAAAGGCACACGTGGAGACCAGACAGGTACAAATGAACTCGTCAAAGCTCAGGTAAGAACATATCTCAGTATGTAAAAACGGTGGCCTATTCCTTTAACGCTTTGTTCCACCGTTGATGGTATTGCCCTACTTTACGTCTTTTATCTTTGCACCTTCTGTTTTAAAAGTTGTATATACAGTAGAACTGAAAAACGACATGGACATTCACTGCCAACCAAAGAAAGAGTCGTCCATTCCATTAGCTTTGATTACGGCGTGCATTCACCGTGGCTTTGTTTCTCTGAGATCTTGTATTGACGATGGGAGAGCGTGACCACTGCACAAAGCCTTCTCCTGGACTCTTTGGTGGTCGGTCCATCTCACGCTCCCTGAACCACTCTTTCACGGATCCTGGCATTGACATCTCGGTAAAGACCCGTGGCGTCAGGAAGGAAGAAACCCATGGATGGAATAACCTGGTCATTCAGGATGTTCATTCTCATTCTGTAGGCACATAGTGTTGCTGAACCTAGACATATACAGTAAGTCACTGGTGATCATTTTATTTAATAGTATTTATTTATTAGTTTATTTGACAGGGACAGTTCACATTAATGAACATTTCTGTAAATGTGTCAGTATTAGCTGCAAAGCTAGTTTTTAACTGTTGTCCCTGGGCAAGGTGTATGATGCCAACAACAATTATAAAACATAAAACAATTTAAAAGTTGAGGCTACATACTTGCATAACAAATGTTGATACAATTCATACATTAATAACATCTGAATGTTCGTTCTGTGACTGGCATTTTGGTGCAAGGGCAGGTCATACAGTTCAAACAGACATTATAAGGATAAATATGAACAATTATTATTTATACAGCAACACCTGTGCAGAGGATCCTGACACTTACTTTGACAATATATTTCAATTTAATTTTAGTCGAGATTTAGTCAGATAATTCTCTCCAATTTTAATCTAATTTAGGTGACTAAAATTACATGTGAATTTAGTCGACTAAATCTCAGATTAATGTAGTAAACTTTGCATTTATAATATTATAAACATATTTAATCACATTCCTCTGCTTCACGTTTGTTACATGAACAAAGCTCAGAGCTGTTCCATTGGCATAGAATTTAAAGGAGCTATACCTGACTTTTTCTTTTCTTTTTGTAAGGTAAAATTGTTTTTGCCCCATAAAAGTATGTTGTAAAAGTAATCATTTGTGAAAACATCATCCTGATGTGTGACGTTTGCGCCGCATTATGATTTGTTGATGTTGTGTATGGTCAACCCAAATAGTCAGTATGTGACTAAAAGGGGTTTACCACATAGTGGCTGTATCTGAATGTCTGCACTATTCCCTATATAGTGCACTCAAAATTTCCTGCAATGCATTCTGAAAAGTAGTGAGCAGGTGCGGTCACTAAACGGGTCAATATAGACCACAATGCATTGCGAGAGTCGGAGAAGAACAGCCGACAGCGACAGGTCTTTGAACTAAACACAACACGACTGAAATCAGCTGTTTCAATCGTTTGTGTCGTATTTTCATGAATAAACGACTTGAATATAAACGGTTACAGTGAAAAGTTGCTAACGTTAGCTGCTTACCTTTAGCTTGAGCTGTTCTTGAAACAGACAATAATCCAGGCTGTTTTCTTCATTCATGTAAAACCCATGTGAAATGAAACGCATCTGACTCATATTTACCCATAAATATCCTTCTGTCTCTTGAGTTTGGTTGGTCTTTATCGCAAAAATACATTATTACCTTATAGTGGCTGTTCTGCTGGGTTGACTTTTTTCTTTTTGCCCTGATAATCATTTATCTATATTTTTAAACACATGGCCTATATAGTGAATGAGTGAATAGGGAATAGTGTGGACATTCGGATGTAACCATGACGATAAGAATATCCAGTTAATATCAGGTATAGTCCCTTTAAATTGATGTGGCACGGTAGTACAGCGGTTAGCGCTCGTGCTTCAGAGCTAGAAGGCCCAGGTTCAATTCCCACCTGGACGGGGCCTTTCTGTGTGGGTGTAGGTTTCCTCCGGGTACTCTGGTTTCCCCTACCACTAAAAACATGTACAATAGGCCAGGATGAATGAGAGTGTGTTTGAGAGTGCGCATGGGGGACGACGGATGGAAAATAGCCTAAGACTACGATCCGGTGTCCCAACCAAATAAACCAATAAACTAAACGCTCTTTCAAACTGTCAGTGTAAGTTTGGATGATTTTAGCCTAATCTTTTCATTTTTTAATATTTTTAGTCGGTCAAATTAACTGGACATTTTAGTCGCAGTTTTAGTCTCATAAACGGCTTTTCATTTAGTTTTAGTCCGATGTTAGTCAGCATAAAATTTGACTTTGACTAAAATAATGATGAAAGATTTTAGTCGATGAAATAAAAACTGACTGGTATCCAAAGTATGGGAGTCTTTGTTATCATTTCACACATCTGTTGTAGGTCGGTTGGTAGATTCACACGCATGAATGAAACAAAACACTCCAGTTCAGTTTGAGATGAAGTAAAGACTATTTAATGAGCTTGTAAAACGTAGTTGAATTTGCGTAATGTGTTTTTTTTTCAGGAATCCTGAAGTTGTCGGTTTGGCTGAGGACGGTTTTGGGCAGTGTACCTTTAACTTGTCATCTCTTCTACCCCTGCTCCACCCGCCTGGCACTGCAAAGGAAACACTGTACGCTCTGCAGCTTGTGCTGGTCCCGCTCTCGTACACAGAGAGAGACTTTGGGGTTTATTTGAAGTCGCAGGGTGTGGCCCAGAGCTGGGTGATCAAATCCATGTGTTTCGCCACCGAGGAAAGAGATGCTCGGAGCTCCGGAGAAATCGACACAAAAGTCCGGCACGTAGGCCCGTAAACAAGCGGCCCCGCTAAAACAATACAGCTGTTTTGTGTTTCGGGATAATCATCTTTTAGTGTTTACAGCGCAGAGAGGGTCCACAGCGCCTGGGGTCCACAACAAGCTGGACCCACTCACTCTATCTCCACAGCGCTGTCTTTTTTCGACAAGAGGATTGGCAACGCGCGGCCCGCTACTGTCCAAACACATCACAATGCGATGTCTTTCATGTGTTGTTGCGGCAGAAGGAGGAAAGTTGAGTGTTTTTAAACAGAAGTCTGGCTCTAAACCAACAGCTAACTGCGGCGCTAACTGTGACGGCGTTTTATTCTAAATGCCTCTAATATCGGGGAGTCACACTTTCCCCGGCAACATTTCTTAACCGTTCCAAAACTAATCATTCCTCTTTATGGGAAAAGAGCTTATCATATGCAAAGTGCTCGACATCAATGTCTTCATATTCTGGTTTGAGAAATTCATTGCACAGTGAACTCCCTCGGGAACACCGCCGCCAAGTTTCTGCCTCGCAAAAGTTTTTTTTCTTCTTCTTCTTCGTCTTTTTTTTTTTCTTCTGTGTCTCCTTTTTAATTCTCTCACTTTAATTCAAGTTGGCACGTTATTTCTCAGAAATACGGCGGGGCTCGGGGGAGAAACATGCCTGGTCTCACTTGTTAGTGCGTTTTAATGCTGAATAAGGATCAGACAATGGCAGAGCAGCGCCGCAGCGAGCGAGGTATTGACACAGGAGATAGTGTGAACAAAGTGGATCCGTGAGAAAGAGCCGGCGTGAACGGGCGAAAAAAGAGAAAGATTATCTTAATTATCATTCAGGAGCTGCTTAGTGCAGCACCTGTGCATGAATAATGTCATTTATAGGCACATTGAGATGTGCATAATTCCCCCTTAAATCACACACATTAGCAGCATAACAAGGGATGAACAAGGCCCGCAGTCTCACCCTCCTCACCCCCTTCACCCCCGCCCTCACCCCCGCCTTCACCCCCGCCCCTCGTGTCGGCTTTATTCAGCCTGCTCTCATTTAGTCCGGGCTGAGCATGTCGTCGCACTGCTGCTGCTGCTGTGGAGGAATCTCAGGCTCTGTGAGACCAGGCTCCAGTGCACTGTGGTGTTCTCTTCTATTTATTTGTTAATTCATATGGATCCCATTATAGCGGAGAGCTGGATGCAGTGTGCTGGTCTTCCCGGGCTCCTTTCTAAAAAAGCATGGCATATTCATACACAAATATCTACCAAAATGTGTCTGAAAATTGACAGTATCATTTCATAGTACCATGAAAGGTTCATAATCATGCATTTACACATCAGTCTGTCGTGGTATTTACAAGTGCAGATTATACAGTCATTTTTTTACACACAACTAGGGCTGGGTACCGTTAAACAATACCAGTATCGAATGTCATTTACAGGCACATATTAAATGACAACAGAAAAAACAAAAGTATCGAAAACGGGTACCGAAAAAAAGAAAAAAAAAATCCAGTTTTGATGCTTTTGGTCCAGGGACAGCGTTAAAGGAAGTGACTTAGTAAATGATTGTTTCCCCCTGTTTTTCACATTTTTATTTTAATTTGTTTACAATGTTTGTTTGTTTTTACTTATTTTTAACCATTTTATTACTAATATTTTCCCTATCCCTATATTTTCTTAGCCTGGCTAATGCAGACTGCTGTGTGCGCTCGAATCTTTTCAAACTTCACAACAGCCTGGGGACCATGGCCGACATTTTTCCATGGATTTGGGACCAATCACAGAACGAGGAGGGACGGTAAGACGATGACGCGCTGTTCGACATACGGAAGCTTGTAGTTTGTTTAGGGATATAAAAAATATATATTTACGGATCCAACATGACAGCAGCAGACGCGATGCCATCTTTCAAACAAGCTTTAGAACGTGTTCTAAATAGTTTAGCCAGAGTTTAGCTCACAAGTTTACAGCAGGTACGTCATACGTCATCTGATACCATGATACGATTGTCTATGGCTACGTGGAGACGCATGAGAGACATTCAGCACAATAAACGGCTATGAACAATCATAAACCACACCGCTCCCAGACTAAATATCACTTGTGATCTTAGTCTGGCGTTAGCCAGGCTAATATTTTCTCCCAATTTCCCCCCATTTCCCCCCCAAATTATTCCCCATTGTTCACACATTTCCTGACATTGGAGATGAACCTGAATTTTGCGTCTGCCAAACATTATGGTTCTGTTTTCGGGCTCTATATGACAAATATGTCAGTATCGGTATCAAAAACCAAGTATCGTTAAAGTACTGGTGTCTGCACAACACATGACGCTTCAAACTATTTTTAAATGACCTCATTTATTTATTGGGATTATTGTTCCAGGTGGATATTGCTGTCAAGAGAACGCTTTCCTTTATGAAATCAGTTTTCGGATGTCGTATTATTATATATGAAGATTGTGTGAAATTCTACTGATGGGGTGTTATAGAACAAGGTGCCCCCTGTGACTTGTATTGTTTGATCATGAGTGAAATGCATGTGTTCACTACTATAGTTGTAATGTTCTCTCATACGCAGAGCTGAAGGTTGTGCTTTTTGGGATGAAATGGAAAAACTGGGGATGACAGAAAGTGAAGCCTGATCCCAAACTTTTCAAGTCGAAAACGGTGTCCGAAAGGCCTCCGCCACAAGAGGACGACGCAGACGAAGCCCACGGGCACGGAGCGGTCCCCAGGCGTCACCGCTCGGACATGTCAGACATCCACTGCCCCACGCCGAGCCCTCCCCCGAACAACGCGCTCCTTTGTCAGGAGCCGAGGCTCCGCGATCGCCCGGGCCAGCCCATTAGCGCGCTCGGATGAATGCCGACTATGTGCAGCCGATAAGGAGTGGGCTTGAGTCCAGATACGAGCACCTACCCCGGGACCGGGTCAACTGCCGCGGCGCTCCGAGCCTGGGCGGGTCCTGCTGTGGGCGGGGGCGGGGGGGGGGGGGGGGGGCTTGTGCTGAGGAAATGTCAAGCACTCCAGAGAGAGACTGTAATGTTTGGATTTAGAAATGGGAAGAAGGCTGAGAAGATTTGCTCTTTCCAAGAAACGTTCCCCTTTAGGTTTGGAATCTCCTGGCAGAAAAGGAGGATCCTATTGTGCATGTTTTAGTGGTTTAACCGGCAAGACCGTAGTGTCATGATACTTAACTCCATTTCATTTCTGAAAATAAAACTCGATTATTGATAGTGATTTTGATACAACGGCAAAAACAATATCCTTTTAAATATACACTCAACATTAGTTTATTGAAATGATTGTAATGATTGTAATAAAAGGTCTAATTTGTCCTCTTTAATTGAAGTCAAATGCTAACACTATGCGAGGCAATAAACTCTTTACAGACTGGATTTGGCCCGTGACCATCATGTTAAACACTGTCTGTGTCGCCTTCATGAACAGTAACAGTCACTGCTGTCACATTCAGGAGCAGAACAGTGCATTTATTCAAAGCACCAAGCGATGTTAAAACTGGCCTTTCAAATTCCTCGGAATATATGCATGAGGCAAGTACAGACAGGAAGCATGTAACTGTACAGTTGGCTTTGGTATGATTTAATTTTGTTGAGAAGTTTTAGGAGAAAAAACTGCGTAATATCCTATGCGAACTGATGGACGCTGCTCAGAGACATATTATTAATAGACCGTTAATACTCACTCCTCCCCGTTTACCACAATGACCACGCTCGAGGGGGAAATCATGGCGGATTTACAGACTCCTCCCCAGCTCTGATGAAGCATGTTCCTAATAAGGGCATAAGGGCGGGATCTTCACTGTAGACTCGGCCCTTGCGTGACGTGTAGCTCGCGCAGCTCCAATGCTAACAGTCCGACCCTCATTAAGTACGAGATTTCAAAAAATGTTCTTACGAAAACCAGCCCGGTGCCTTTAATTGTAACTAACCCAGCATTATTACAGGAGAAATATCTAGCTGTAGAAAGTCCCAACAAATTATAACCCTGGCTCTAAAGTTGTTTTTAACATGTCTAAAGTGCAATGATTTCCAATGGGGGACTAGTGGCTATATGGAGGTACTACAGCAATGGCGGGCCCTAGTGTCGTCAAAAAGCAGAGCAGCCAGGGGCCATTGACTCTGCTAGGCTAAGCTATGCCATAGGAATGAATGGGCCGCTAAGCTAACGTTAGCAACAATCGCTAATTCTTCAGTTTCTGTGCTGGTCCTTTCGACCTGGTCCAGCAGCAGTATCAGATCCTACATTTCGACAATGGATGCATTTAGTAAAAAAATAAAATAACACAATAATCCAGGGTTGAAGAGAGTACTTTTAATACAGAAAGTATCGATACCTGCTCAAATGGACATCTGGCTTCGATAATACTTTTAGCATCAATTTAGTATTGAGGAATATTGGGAAATCAATTATCGCTGTTGTGGCTTTGAATCCATTTGAAAAGTTAATTTCGTTGGCTTTCGGGACCCTTAGTGCAGGGGTTCCCAACCTTTTCAAGCCGCGACCCTCAAAATCACTCAACCAACAACTCAAGACTATAAAAATGTAATTAGCATTCATAATAATTTAAGGTGCAAAACGTTTAACAATCTGGTTTAATGACGCTAGTTTGGATGAAATCTGCTGTTTCCAATCAAAAATACACCAAAATCAATGTCAATCAGTCTTCTTTTCCATGTTTTCCGATCGTGGGCGCCACACCTCAGGACAGTTACCGTCACGAACACCAACGTTACTTCACTCTCCCTTTCTTTCTTTCTTTCTTTTTTGAAGTGAAGTTCGACTTATCCGCCGCCACTTGATATCTTTAACACGACGGCACACAAATAAATTATTCATGTCAATTAGCGTTTCATCTTCGGAGATTGGGGCTCGTGTGATCCCTTTAACAACTATTTATTTGATGGTAAAACAGAGGCGCGCGTGCAGGCCCACTGCTCTAGCCCGAGGCACGGCTTTCAAATAAAGGCATCAGAGCCCGCCGCACCTCACATTTGCATATTAAAAGACGAGGAGAGTGGAGGGAGTACCACGGCAAGTCCGGGGGAAGGATTTCAGCGGGAACATTTGGGCGATTTGGGAATTTCTCGTGGATTGGCCCAATAATATTAAATCAATTGCAATTTGAAAAGCTACACCAAGAGGAAATGTTGCCAAACCTGTATAAAAAAGAAATATTACCATTAAACGTATATCTGAAATGTTACAAAAGCAAATATAGTGTAGATACTAAACTTTTGATTGCATTCCGTTAGTTTTTGTTGGGAGTAGTTATGACAGGAGTTTGAGCTCTGAGCATGTGCTGTCCTCTCGCCGCCTCACGCTCGCCTCTGATTGGCTGCTGCCTCTGGCTACACATGCCCTGCTCCGCACATGGACACGGAGCCGCTCTGTGTTTAATAGGTGTAGTAGTAAGTTGGTGGTTTCAGCTGCTACATACATGGGAAAGGAAACATACTGTGTATATCGGGCTACAACATGCAGTAACATCCACCAGCAAAATGGGAAGACAAAATTCATTGATCTTTACAAAGTTGTATTTATTTATTTATTGTACTTTTTCAATGCTTCTCCACACATTCAAATGGGAAATTGTAACTTTTACAAAATGCTTTTTCTTCAATAGCATTTTGTGTATAGTAAGAAACATCTACAAACACCAGCGTTTCCAGTCTTGCATTTAAAAATAATTTTCGCTGTGCGTGTTGTGTTCACGACATCCTAAATATTCATGTTATGATTTGAGTTGGAGCAGAGCACAACTCAACAAGAGAGACACAGTTTGGGAAAGAAATATCTGAACAGAAAATGTCCACACGTTTCCACTGATCGTTATTCATCTGTCTGAAAGTCCTTTCATTTGACCAACATCATTTCGAAGTCTTTCATTTGACTTTAGTTCATATGTGCTGAGGGAGAAGACGCTGAACTTCGTGACGGCTTCTGTTTCATGTGGATAGGTCCAGCCATTACAGAGATATTAACTAAACCAAGTTGAAAATTCGGCATTTTGATTTGTTACCATAGTTACCACAATAGGATTCTTGGCTGTATCGACTCAATTTTAAATGATAGGCTGTTTGCATTGTTATATTTCAATATGTGTAATCCCTATCATCAAGAAACAAGCCACAATTTCTATACTTTACAATTTTTCTGTAATAACTAGTTTACTCAAATATTCAATAAAAAAATGTAATCCCCATTGGAAAAATAAATATCGGTAACTACACCTTATTTAGCCTTAATAAATGATGAGTTAACACTTAATTCATCATGAATTAGTTAATATAACTACTTAATGAATAAGTGAAGTATGTGAAGAACATTTCATTAGGAGTTAGGCATTAACTGTAGTAGTTAAGTAGTTATTAAGAGTTAATCACACTTAACTAATGAATTGTTCATGATGAATTAAGTGTTAATTCATCATTCATTAAGGTTAAATAAGGTGTAATTATCATAACAAATTAACCCATACCAAAAGAATCTACACACTAAATAAAATAAACAGTTATTTGAGTTCATTGTTTGTGCTTATCTTTATTTAAGAACATTATAATGAATAAAACTTGCCTTCTATTAACACCATTGACCCAAGATCACTGTCTAGTGAGAGTAAAAGTATCACAAACCAAATTTTAAAAAGTACCAGCAGCTGACAAGTCGTATAAAAAAATACCGTGCAATAGTCATGGCGAGGCTGACTGGTACTGGAGCGCTGAAGAGTTGGCCAAAGCAAAGTTCCGACATGTAAAGTTATGAGCCAGCGCCTTGCACTTCCTGTGATGTATATGCCCCCCGGCCTCCCCTGTCCTATCTATCTGCCCCCCTGACCAGCCCCCATCCTCCTTCATAACACCAGGCGCTCCGGCTCGGACAAGGCCAGTGGCTAACGGGTCAAAACTCGCAACGCGGCCGTCACTGCCGACTTACAGGAGCTGACCCACTTGACCAGTCCACTCTCGATCTCCTGTGACAGTGGAGGGCTAATTAGTCTTCGGAGGGAGAAGCTGAAAAGAAAAAAAAAGAAAAAGAAGAAGAGATGGGAAGAGATGGAGGAGAGAGCCAGGGACAGCAGACTGACGCCCGGCGAGATCACACAAATGAGCCGGCCCGGCGTGGGGAGCTAACGCAGCATAGTAATGGAGCAAAGTTTATCAGGCCACAAGTCGCCAACTGGTAAACTTCTGAGATCTTAATATTTGGCGGCGACGTACCAAATCAAACACATAAGTACAGAAATGTACGTTTGCGTACAGTCTTTCACTAATGTAACAGTTTTTTTTTTGCGGTGGACGTTGAATTGGAGGAGAAGGCGCTCATTGTCACATCTTGCGTGGCAGGTTGTGAGGGAGGGGAGGGAGGTCCGAGTGGGCACAGCCCGCAGCACACATGGCAGACCCCAGCACTCCCTCCTTCTCCCGGGCCCACACTGTCGAAACACATTCGTTCAGAGGTGGTGGGTAAAGACATACAGTGCATTTACTTTAGGATCTGTACATATTTTTTGTTGAGAACTTTCTCCTTCACTACATGTCTATTAAAGCTCTAATGTATACAAGTAAATATGGCCCTGTGTTTTGTGCTTTTTAAAAGCCTAATAATTCACACTATGGCGCTGTGAGAAAGTACTGTCAATCACAACAAGGAAAAGAGATTGTCCCCTCTAGGCGCAGTTTTCATGTCTCTGAAGTTAATTTTCCTTCCACTTATTTAAACTGATTTGGACTTTTCTTCAAGATGCATTATGGAATTTATTATGAAAAAAAAAATTATTTTATATCTGTGTATAATTGACCTTTTTGTGACCTGGCGGCAGTATGTGTGGTTAGCATGGCACCATCACTTTCAATCACATCGGCCTCTACAATGCACCTGATCAATTATTTTGTAGGTTTTCTGGTGAGAGGCTCCGTCAGCCGTGAAAACCTACCAGAAACTCTAAAAAAACAACTGATCCTGGAGCTTCTCTGGAGCGCCATGCTAACCACTCATACAGACACTGTTGTTTTCTATATAAAAAGTTGCATAATGCATTTTCTGCAGCAAATACTTGTAGTAATACATTTCACTTATATGTGTCCAGTTCTTTTACTGAAGTAATTAAATCAAGTACTTTGACCACCACTGAATACATTGCGCCTTTATCTTCCTCACTGTAAAGCTCACACTTTTGATACCCTTTTATTATTATTAACCATTTGATCGATTTGCTCACATAGCGAAACCTAAAACAAGTATAATAGTGCTTCTGGCCACACCTGTAGCTCAAGATAAGGATAAGGCTCCCAAGGCCAACGGGTTTGACTCCTGGAGAATATGCGTGTGATGTCATAGCATAGCAACATGGCAGTAAGCTTTCAATCATGGCTACTGCAGCAAACTGAGTGGACCGTCTGCATTGATTTCAACTCAGTAGGTCCCATTTCTATTTAGATTTAAAGATGCATACCATCTATAAAGTCTAATTCCCAAGTTTATTGACAAAATAAAGCCTATTAAAGGATTCAACCTAAAACTAATCAAAACTAAATATTTAGAATTTGAATCATATGTAATAGTTCAAGTAGATGATTGTTAGTTAAAGTAGATGATTGTTTTTTACAGTGTGGGGACCCATCCAGGGACCCCCCCTGAGCCCTCTTCTCTTTTCTCCCTCCATGTGCAGGCGCCTCCACCTCTCTCCTTCACTTGGGGACAAATGTGAGCTTACAGTCAGGCTCACACACCGGCTGGGGCCCCGGGGCCACTGCCAAGGGGCCCCCCCCTCCAACCACCGCCACCACACCAGCCGGCTCAAATAGTGACACAAGATCCGAGCGGAGCCAAACACATGCTAACTACTACCGCACTTGTAAAGTATGGTAATGTAATTCAATGACAGCTAGTTTGTGCGCACACGGCAGCGAGGACGGCGGCGGCGGGGGGGGGGGTTTACCAACTGATGCGAAAAGTGCTCACGATTCAACGAGTAATGGATCAGTGGAGTCGTTACAAAGTCTCAGAATAGGCTGGTTGTCCCAAATGTTGCTGTTAATTGGCCATTTTTATTATTATTTTTACTTGTGGATTTGGCTTCTCTTGGGAAATATGTCTGCCTGCTTTTGACCCACCCTTTAACCAATGCTGCGCGGAAAACAAATGTACATATCTTAAAACAAATGCACATATCTTAATATTTGTGTATGGTGAACATATTTTAGACTGGTGTGTCGCTCAAAAATAGATTTGACTTTACAACACACTACAAAAAGGAACACATCACAAGGAAAAACAGCAGATTATTGACATTGAGGATATAAAAGACATATATGTATTATTTTGTAAACAATATAATGCCCACTTATAGTACACCTACAAAAAGTAATCTTGAAATAAGTACTTTTGTCCTTCATTTGAGAGTCTAATTTCAAGAAATCTGTCCATGGGGCAAGATATTCAGAGAAATTAAGATTAAAATAAATCACCGCACTCAAAACAAGATTGTAAGTGTGTTATCTTAATCTCAAGTGTAAATATCTTTCCCCATGGACAGATTTATTGAAAATAGAATCTCAAATCAAAGACAAATGTATTTATTTCAAGTTCACTTTTTGCAGTGTATAACAGTGTTTCTAAACCTTTTTTAGTTGCGATCCCTAAAATAGACAATAGAGCTCATGTTCGCGACCCCCACAGGGCCCGTTTACTATTGAAATGACATACAAAATACGCCTCCCATATGATCCTCTGAACCCCAGGTTGAGAACCACTTCCATAAAGGATACACGGTGCGAGATGGTTGGACAAAGGCAGATTATTTCTTTGGACAATTTAGGTTCACTTGTCAAAAACACTCGAGATTTTCAATTCGAATCATAGTTCAATTAAACAGGGATCTCAGACATCCAGGATGACACGTACATTATGAGTCCCAGTTACTTGATTTAAACAAGCGACTTTGACGAGGATAACCGATTCTCTTCTTCACATGGGTATCAAGTCCAACTGTACTGATTCAATTGACTTTGACTCATATCATTATCTTCAATGAACTAAAAAAAACAGAAAATGAAAACATAACAAGCCCAATTACATGAGGCTATTCTGACCCCGACATATAGGGTCATATTTCACAACAGATCCTCCAGCTATAGTTCATTTGACTCTTTTTCCTTACATTCCCTATACTCGGCTCCCATGTTTTTTTTTCCTCCCTTGAACCGATCACTTTTAGTTGAAAATAAAAAAAGGGAAGAAAAAAACAACGACAGAGAGGACGAGGCATGTTTTGGCGCTGTGCGAAAATGAAAGTCTTCAGAAGGTGATTTGGATCTCGGGCAGTAATCAGAAGAGAGAAGGAAAAAAAAAAAATAAGAGAAGAAGAAAAAAAAAAAAAGTCGTCCGCCTACACAAGTTGACATGGCTCTCCCTTCTCCCCTGGCTTCCTGTGCAAATTTGGATATGATAACAAGTGCGAAAAGCCGTGGGGGGTCTGGCTAGCTAGCTTGACGGCAGATATGGAGTTAGTATCTTCTTCTTCTCTCTTTTTTTTTTTTGCATGCATAGTTTTGCATGTTAGCGTGTGAAGCAGAGAAAAAGACCCCCTTCCCCACACGCACACACACACACATATACACACAAATATACCCCCACCCTACAAACAAATGCACTTGAGACCAGCATAAACCACGGCCAGTCCCGGCAAACTCCTGCCTGTTTTAATAATATGCACAGTTGCACAAATGGCACAAATCTGAAAAAGCTTCCAACCTACTTTTTTTTTTTTTTTCTGAAGGTGAAAAAAAAGAAAAAAGCTACTTACTCGCACAATGCTACTTTAACATAGCGGGTCTGATTGAATAATACTTTCTCCTTAGGCTTTGATCTGCGGAAAGGCACGGCAAAACTAAATTTTGTACAGATTAAGGGTTGTTCAAAGGCGTAAAGTGAGGGGAATTTTTTTTTTTCCTCCTTCTTCTTCTTCCGTCTTCTTTTCCCTCCTCGCCTCCACCTTTTTAAGTCGCGTGTCGAGTGGAGAATCATTACGCTTCAAAAGTACTGGGCGCGCTTTAAAAGCCAATCATTAAATAAAAGTCGGTGGAAAATATACCTAATTATGGCTCCGGTAATTTGAGCGTTCCCTTTTTCTAACCCCCCCCCCCACTCTCTGCCCCCTCCTCCTCTCGCTTCAGAAACTGGGTTTTTATAAAAATGCACCTCGTCAAAAATGTTGAGGATTAAACCTCCGCGGCTCTGGAGGTGTCAAGGTTTTTTTTTTTTTTTTTTCGCCTGGTCTTAGGGGAGGGAAAGTACAAAGTCGGCTAATTCCTTTGGCAGGACGCGAGACAAGAGGAGGAAGGAGGAAGTGCAGAGGTCGGTGAAACTGTGAAAGTTTAGAGTATTTATTGTATTTACAGTAAGGACGGGCGATTATGCGTGCTAATGCTAATGCTAATATGTAGAGAAGGGGATGGGGAGAAACTAGGCTGATACTAGCGTCAATGCTAATCAAAGTGCATCTTATATGACCTTTAGGCAAGTTCAGATTCTCCCAATGGGGTTCTATAGGGCAGTGTATATATGTATGTATATATATGTATGTGTGTATATATATATATATATATATATATATGAAGAGTTCATTTGCAAAAGCAGATATCTCCGTTTTAAATTTTTTTCAAAATCGTTTTGGATATTTGTTACTGTACGCGACGGATGCCACCTATGAAGCTAAAGTTGTGTGAATTTAATCAAGAACAAGTGAGTTTATATTTTTATAGCATTGAAACAAATCTGGTAATGAAAAACACTGCTGTGAAAAGAGAAATGTTGAAGCGTACGTTGAGTTTTTTCAATGGCACTTATCTGTTTTTGCAAATGAACTCTTCATATATATATATATATATATATATATATATATATATATGTATGTATGTACTGTATGTATGTATGTATGTATGTATGTATGTGTATATATATATATATATATATATGTGTGTGTATGGATGTGTGTATGGATGTATGATGCGGGGCGTATTGTTTTAAATGTTGTCTGTAAAGCACTTTGTGATACCTTTCGGTATGAAAAGCGCTTTATAAATAAAATTTGATTTGATTTGATTTGATTTGAACATCATTAAACCAGAATTTCGACGTCCGCACAGTAGTATTTTCACTTTACTGCACGGACGTCGAATTGCTCCTAAGGTGTTGTTACGCCTGACAATATAGTTCCCCTTTTTATCCGCTTAGAAAATCGATATATTTGATCTTGTGTAACTATACTTGGATCATGTAACTACTCATGCAACTGTATTTAAATAAGGAAACGTGGCTTGGTCGCTTCTAACTTCACCTTCGTTTGGCCCCATAGAGGAGATGAGGAGAGGCTAAATGCTAACATCATCTTTGGTCTTTTTGAGCACACGCACAAAGACCAGACAGGTACGCATCAACTCGTCTAAGCTCAGGTAAGAATATATCTCAGTATGGAAAAACGATGGCCTGTTCCTTTAAAGAGAGACACAGCAGGTGAAAGTGTTGATTTGTCACGCAGTGGTCGAAGTGGACATTTTTAGCTACAGTAGTTTCCTCCCTTAACATCTTAGATTTCATGTCAGAAGGGTGCCCGTGATATAACTTAAATATGGTATTTTTCCTTCAGCGAGACGCCCGGTATGGAAGAGGAGTAATGTGCCGCGCACATGCTACTAAAGTAAGCCACTTTAGTCGCCCCTACAGACTCCACATTTTTTTTGCACAAAATGCCTCATTATTATATGAAAACAGAAAATGACAGACAGACCCCCCGCTTGATTTGAGTCGATAAGTAAGATCAATTGCACATAAAACAAGAAAAAATATCTTAATCCCGCTTTTTTCTTAATTTAAGTGCAAAACTACTCGTTCCATTGGCAGATTTTTCTACTTCGCAAGTTAAAATACTCATATTTAGGATAAAATATTCTTAATTATAGTCATTTCAACTTGCCAGGATATGACTTTTTGCATTACACTCCCAAATCAAAGACAAATGAACTCATTTCAAGATTACTTTTTGCAGTGCAGAAGAAACCGGAGCCCTCGTGTCAAATCCCTTTGCTTGTACATAAAGATTCCAAAGTTTGTTTCTTTTCAGAGACCAACAGGCCCGGTTAGAACCATGAGGCCGTCCTTCTGTGGACCCACCACCTGCAGGAGGAGCCATAGGGGCTGGTGCAGCTCCAACAGCTGCCCCCACGACCCGGCAACGGACAAGTGGAAGAAAATGGATGAATGGATGGATGTTTCATTTCACTATCGCGGAGGGCAACCTTTTTAGTCAATCATTTTTACTCTGAGTGCCCCCTACCTCAGGAATTATCACGACGTGGTTAATTAAACTCAGCTTATCCAGAATTTAAAAGTGTGTTGTTTAAAAAAATAAAGAAAAGGAAGCTAAAACACTCCCGAATTCGAAGAGTTTACTGAAAAACATCATTAGTAGTTACTATTTCGGAGTCAGTAGTTGGTGGATCTGGGTGTATGTGGTCTCTATGTGTAAAAACATTCTTGCCGACGAACACACTCTTCTTAGCTAATCACAGAATTAATTAGAGGAGAGTGTTTTAATTTGCCTGGCTTTCCCCCCCCCCCCCCCCTCTCTCTCTCTCCACATGGCGAGTTCTCCAAAGTACATTACCTGTCCAACTCCCCACAGCTTTCCCCCCACATCGTGTACAAGCATGCTCCTCTCTGATATTCGGCCATTTAATTACACCTAAGAGCATTACGGGAGCAAACTTAAGTATAATTTGCGGTTCGTGAACTGTTTTTTTGAAAATTACTCTTTAATATAATTAACTTGTGTCACTGGGCCTAATCCCTGCAGGCTGCAAACGATCGCTGCTTTGAGAATTACGCCGGAGCGTGTAAGACTCGCTCGACTCCAGGAGGTGAGTGGAGGGGCTCGGAATGATCTGCTAACCGGACGGCGTTTGCGTGCAGGTCTGGCTTTACTTCTGAGCTGCGTGTTGACCGGAAACTTCTCTGGACACGCTGACAGCAAGACAGCACTGGAACGGAAAGAAGAGACTGGTCAAGAACTACGCGGTAAAGGGTATTATCTAGCATGCACGTTTGTTATGCTAGGTTTCCCTGGTCGCTCATATTTAGGTTTATTTCCGACTGGTTTAACCTCCTAATCCCCACCGGAACTGACCACGTTTTCTCAAAGTTTGGCTTTGCCCAAATCAAAAAGCTTCTTGAAAAAACAGCGTCAGAACAGCGACAAAAAAATAGACGAAAATGAGACGAAAACGTAACAAAAAAATAAATGGAAAAGTGACAAAAAAACACTAAAACATAATAATAAAGGGACAAAAAAATCTATGAAAAGGTGACAAATATGTGACTAAAATGATGAAAAATAGTCATAAAAGAGGTTAATCCCAGTGGTTCCCAAAGTGGGGCCCCCTAGGGGTCCTCAGAGGCACTACAGGGGGACCCCTGTTGCCATGTGACGGAAAACCGTAGGAAAATTAAAGTGATTGGCACATTTGGTTGGAAAATGCAAATTCACGTATTGTAACCATAATTAGTTGAATATTACAAACTATTGTGCATTACTGGAATAATGTTTTAAAGAAAGAAGGAAAATGACAACAAAGTAAAATTAAACTAAAAGCAAATTGGACTACTCAGGCCAACAAATTATATTAGTGGTCATACTGACTGAACGTGGCGTCCTGTCACGTGTTGGAGGGAGATTTGTGCTTCACTGGCTCGGCGGCTTTGTGCGTTGCTGGTGTGTCGTTGCGTTGTCGGCTGCAGCTGGGATTGGCTGGGATCATTGTTCTGACTGTTGCCATCAGGTTGTTATACATTGCCCTGCTACTGGCTCCAACAACATTAATGAAAATATGATATTAACAGGGGTGGGAATTTATAAGTTATACTTCCTCCCACTCCTTTTCGAGCTTATGTACAGTACGTTAAAATGTCATGAATGCATGTTAATAGTATGTTTATATGTATTGTACACTGAATAAACAATCAATCACAATCACCCCTAAGCTTGTCTACAAATCAAGTACAATGGAAAAAACATTTTGAAAGGAAAACTACTTTTATTTGGACAGATGCACTAGTTTAAACCAGTATTTAGCCTACTGTCATTGCCACATGTTACTTTTTATGTCATTTTAGCTGTTAAATAATAACAAATTCCTTTGAACAGGGTAAATTATGATGATGATGATAATGTTACTCATTCACATAAACAAAATGTACTTGATGGAAAAATACTGCTTTCTGTCTATTGTATGTACAAGCTGTAATGTTGTATTGCTATAATCAGACAGTTGTTTACCACTTTGAGATAGATGATCATTTTACTCAAGTAGGACTAGTTGGACTTCAAAATAATATTACTGTAGGGTCGCATGTCTCCACCCTGGACACAAACCATGTGACCCGCTCACCATCCAGACCAGAACCTCCCGCCGCATGTTCAGCTTTATCCCCTCTCTAAACACCTCTGTTTATCCCCTCTCACAAACATTAAACAACCTGTTATAATTACACGGTACGGTATTCAAGTTCATCATTCATCAGCCTTTATACATTTGTAAACCCACCAATGTATGTCGTGCATATTTTGTAAATGTGGAGTTTAAAGGTGCACTATGCAACTTTTTATGTAAAAAAAAAAACAACAACTTGATATTAGTGCGGTGACCCAGCGGCTGTATGAGTGGTTCGCTTGGCACATTTACTTTCCATCCCAGTGGCTCCTATGATGCTTCAGGATCCATTTTACTTCAGGTGTTTTCGGGTTTCTGGTAGGTTTTCGGAATGGAACGTATATGTAACAATGGATACGGTTCAATCAGCAGTGAAACCTAAAAAAAACTATTTTAGGCCACCTTTAACTAATTTTACTATATCTTGCCTATTTTATTTTTATCCCACTGTATTGTGCTTCATGTTGCACAATAGCAACGAGAAAAAAAAAAAAACAAGTTAGTGAATGTACCTTCACTGAACATGGCAATAAAACCTGATCTGATTCTGTGGTAAAACAAACAAACAAACAAACAAACAAACCAAAAAAAAAAAAAAAGAAACTATTGTGCAAAAAGACTATCCATAGTGCCCGATGTGTCCCAAGTTTTCCAAGTGTCTCAGTGAAAGAAGGCAGAAGGAAGCGCCTGGAGAGAGAGAGGGAGAGGGAAGTCACTGCGTCAATTCTGCGTCAAATCTATTTTGGACACAAAGCATTTGACGGACTCTGAAATAATCCACACACGCGTGTACAGATGGTGCTATAACATCTCCCATACTTCTGGTCATTTCTTTTTTCTTTTTTTTTACAGGGTGGCCCTCATTTTGCGGCGAAACGAAGAAGCCTCTCTCCTGTTTAATTACAGAAGATATTTCCTTGTCAAAAAACAGTGAGGCCGGGGTCTAATTAAATCCCCAAGACATGTGGCGTATTAGCGAGAGCGGACCCAGGCAGCCATCCACCAACGGCCATGATGCCTTCATAAAACATGCATGGCTCTTCCTCACAAGAACGCACTCATTTAGGAAAAAAAAAAAAAAAAAGAGGAGAGGAAGAGTCCAGAGTTTGGTGGTGTGTGCGAGGGCAAGCTAGCACCTCCGCGGCTAACGCTTAGCTTGAGGAGTTTAAAGACACCACACTTGGAATACAAAAGTTTAGGTTTTCCTTTCATTAGATTATTATTTCAGAATTGTTTCAAGATATTTTTGCTGACTCCTTTTATTTTAAGAAAGACTTTTTGCCAAAATGATCAAAACAAAAAAAGAACATAGCTACTTCGCAGTGAGAGCTAGCATCAGGATTGAAAGATAAACTTCACATTCACATTGAAATTGAACTGGTTGCAACTTTGTAATCGCAATTTAAGTGATCGCTATTTACAAAGCACACAGGCTGGAACGATTGGCTTTTGGCTTTGTCAGCAACTAACAACATTTTAATTAGCAGGGTGACTATATACCCAACTAGTAAGCAGCAGGGTACGAGTCATATTTGTAATCCGTTTAGCTTGGACCTTGTAGGAACCGATAACGAACCAACGGGCGATAACGTAATACATTTGGTCGGTTTCAAAGTGTAATAAGCCGATAATGTAATAACATCATAACACAGTTGTGCCAATAACGTAATAATGATTTACCGGCCGATAATTATTGTTATGGCTGGTTATTACAATATTGGCCTGACAAGATGAAAATCGTTCACAAATGTAATAAATTCAGCCAATAATGTAATAATACATCAGTCTGACTTTATTTTCAGGAACACATAAAAAAAAAGGTTTGCAGTATTCTCTAAAATGACCTGTTATTGTTTGTGTTTTCTATCATTTTTCTATCTTACTGTTTTTTTTTAATCCTCTAGAGTCTAGACTAAATCTTTACCTCCCTATGCACCTCACTCACTCAGGCACCTCATTCATACAAAGGCAAGGTGAGTGATGTGCCTTGCCCAAGGACACAACGACCTGTGGGAGCAGGGATTTGAACCGGCAACCTTTTCGGTCATAAGATAAACCGCTTTACCATCTGGGCGACTGAGAGGTGTGACAAGTTATCTCAAGTTAAAATAAAAACCCATTAGAGATTTAAAAAAATTAATAATTAAATGCAGAAAAACAAAAAAAAACAATACAAGTTGATGAAAGTTGAGAAAACTTTCATCAACTTGTACAAGTTGATAAAACGGCACAAACATTGTTGAATGTATTTGTTTTAGAAAGTAAAGTCAGATTGATGTATTATTACATTATAGGCTGGATTTATTACATCTGTGAATAATGTAATAATTATTACATTATCAGCTGCTAAATGGTTATTATGTTATCGATTCCCACAGATCGCTACAAACATGTCCGGTAACCCTTTATTTTACAGTACCCTTGATACATTGTACCTGGCAAATTTAGTACAATGTAATGTGCTTTGTAACAGTGTGTAATAACTTATACCTAAGGGTTAGATACACAATGGAATAATATGTATTAGTACGTATAGGTACATAATGTAATAAGACATAACTCTAACCCTAACCTTAAACCCTAACCCTAAAGGTCTTATGTCTTATTACATTATGTACCTGCAAAGTACAAATACATATTATTCCATTGTGTATGTACTACATAGATACAAGTTATTACAGATTGTTACAAAGCAGATCATGTTGTACTAAATGTTGTTAGGGTAGTGTAAAATAAAGTGTTACCACCTTTTCTCAAATGAAAATTGGACTGTTTGCAATTAGTCTTTACAACATATTGAAAATGTTCACAATCAGCATGTTGCAGGGCAAGAAAAGTTGAGCTGAGTTGACCATCTTCCCAAAGTAGGCCTCGAGATGGTTTTATTGTGTGAGAATGGTGTCGCTTAGCTCTCTGCATTCGTTTCCGCGGTTCATAGTGCTCCACTCTTCTCTACGGCCATAATGCTCCTGTGCGTGTTTGAAATGTGCACCGCGAACTGAATTTTGATTTATAAACATTAAGCAGAGACCTAATCGCGGGTGGAATCGCTCCTACAGCCGCGGCTCCGACGGCTAAGTGATGGCTAGCTTAACGCGCGCTCTGATGAGGTTTAAGGACGTGTCACTTGTCTTTAGCCCGTTGTTTAATCAACCTCCAGCGGCCCGAGGCTTCGCTGACCGCCGCTGCCTCTCCCCCTGATATGATTACACCTCTACCTCCCCCCCCCAGCCCCCCACACCCCGGCAGCCTCTCCCTCCCAATGCCCGCGGACCTGTAATGAGGCTGTTCCCTGCACCCAGCTGGGCCCGCGCGCACCGGTCATGAGAAGGCATCCTAATCAGCCGTCAAGAAACATCCCCTCCCCTTCAAAAAAAACAAAACACAGAAAGAGAGAGAGATAGCGCGCATAAGAATCTGGTGTTTGTGCATATCAAAAAGATCTCCACAAACGCATTGGCAAAACATATAATCACTTACCCGTAGAGGGATGTGGAGGAGGGGTGTTAGGGGGGGAGCGCAAGGACGGGCCGCGATCTTTTGCATTTCAGACGGAGAGAGCAACCAGTCACGGGAAATTGATAATGATTGTGGAGGAAGTTGCAAATCCACCTTTTTTTTAAATTATTTTTTTACAGATGGTTTCGAGAGTGAAGGGTTTTTACTATGGGCACGAGGACCAGCCCAACCTACATTTTCACACCTCTTGAACATCCGCATTCTGCTAAACTCACAAGCATAGACGAGCGTATACCACAAATTCAGGATATCATTTCGATTGTCTCTAAATGGGATATTAAAGATCGTTAACAGTACACGACGTTTTACAAAGGGATGAGACGAGAACAATGACATTTACAAACTTAGGTAAAGGTAAAAACTCCTTTTCGTCACATGTTAACCTCTTAACCCCCACCTTAACCCAGCACATTTTCTCCAGTCATGTTTCTACTGTAATAACTTATTATATTGTGACCAACTGTAACAACGCGGCATGAGTTCAGAACAATGTCAGATACTCCCTGTTAAGTATGTTTGAGAGAGACAAAAAAAGGAAGTTTCAAAAAGTCATGGCATAGGTCAGACATCAACAAATCAGTAACATCAGCAAAAAAGCCATTCCTATTCATCATTCATCAACTTTTTTGATCATAACAATTATTTTTGAGGGGAAAAAAAGAGGAGAGTACTTCACACAGGGCTGTCCGCTTGAGTCGGGAGAAAGGGAATCCGGGTTTATTAGCATTAGCAGCATTATTAGCATTACTAGCTTCATTTAGCATTAGCAACGTTGTTCTGAATGTACTCCACCGCTGACACATCCAGGATACCGCTTCAATTGGCACACAGGGCTGTCCGCTTGAGTCAGGAGAAAGGGGAATCCGGGTTTATTAGCATTAGCAGCATTATAGCATTACTAGCTTCATTTAGCATTAGCAACGTTGTTCTGAATGTACTCACCGTGAACACATCCAGGTTACCGTTCATTTGGCACACAGGGCTGTCCACTTGAGTCAGGAGAAAGGGGTCATTCTTAGCACTTATGAATGTTCATTAGCAACGTTGTTCTGAATGTACTCCACCGCTGAACACATCCAGGATACCGCTTCATTTGGCACACAGGGCTGTCCGCTTGAGTCAGGAGAAGGGGAATCCGGGTTTATTAGCATTAGCAGCATTATTAGCATTACTAGCTTCATTTAGCATTAGCAACGTTGTTCTGAATGTACTCCACCGCTGAACACATCCAGGATACCGCTTCATTTGGCACACAGGGCTGTCCGCTTGAGTCAGGAGAAAGGGGAATCCGGGTTTATTAGCATTAGCAGCATTATTAGCATTACTAGCTTCATTTAGCATTAGCAACGTTGTTCTGAATGTCTCCACCGCTGAACACATCCAGGTTACCGCTTCATTTGGCACACAGGCTGTCGCTTGAGTCAGGAGAAAGGGGAATCCGGGTTTATTAGCATAGCAGCTTAAGCATACTAGTTCATTTAGCATTAGCAACGTGTTCTGATGTCTCCACCGCTGAAACATCCAGGTACCGCTTCATTTGGCACACAGGGCTGTCCGCTTGAGTCAGGAGAAAGGGGAATCCGGGTTTATTAGCATTAGCAGCATTATTAGCATTACTAGCTTCATTTAGCATTAGCACGTTGTTCTGAATGTTCTCCACCGCTGAACACATCCAGGTTACCGCTTCATTTGGCACACAGGGCTGTCCGCTTGAGTCAGGAGAAAGGGGAATCCGGGTTTATTAGCATTAGCAGCATTATTAGCATTACTAGCTTCATTTAGCATTAGCAACGTTGTTCTGAATGTACTCCACCGCTGAACACATCCAGGTTACCGCTTCATTTGGCACACAGGGCTGTCCGCTTGAGTCAGGAGAAAGGGGAATCCGGGTTTATTAGCATTAGCAGCATTATTAGCATTACTAGCTTCATTTAGCATTAGCAACGTTGTTCTGAATGTACTCCACCGCTGAACACATCCAGGTTACGCTTCATTTGGCACACAGGGCTGTCCGCTTGAGTCAGGAGAAGGGGAATCCGGGTTTATTAGCATTAGCAGCATTATTAGCATTACTAGCTTCATTTAGCATTAGCAACGTTGTTCTGAATGTACTCCACGCTGAACACATCCAGGTTACTGCTTCATTTGGCACACAGGGCTGTCCGCTTGAGTCAGGAGGAAAGGGGAATCCGGGTTTATTAGCATTAGCAGCATTATTAGCATTACTAGCTTCATTTAGCATTAGCAACGTTGTTCTGAATGTACTCCACGCTGAACACATCCAGGTTACTGCTTCATTTGGCACACAGGGCTGTCCGCTTGAGTCAGGAGAAAGGGGAATCCGGGTTTATTAGCATTAGCAGCATTATTAGCATTACTAGCTTCATTTAGCATTAGCAACGTTGTTCTGAATGTACTCCACCGCTGAACACATCCAGGTTACCGCTTCATTTGGCACACAGGGCTGTCCGCTTGAGTCAGGAGAAAGGGAATCCGGGTTTATTAGCATTAGCAGCATTATTAGCATTACTAGCTTCATTTAGCATTAGCAACGTTGTTCTGAATGTACTCCACCGCTGAACACATCCAGGTTACGCTTCATTTGGCACACAGGGCTGTCCGCTTGAGTCAGGAGAAAGGGGAATCCGGGTTTATTAGCATTAGCAGCATTATTAGCATTACTAGCTTCATTTAGCATTAGCAACGTTGTTCTGAATGTACTCCACCGCTGAACACATCCAGGTTACGCTTCATTTGGCACACAGGGCTGTCCGCTTGAGTCAGGAGAAAGGGGAATCCGGGTTTATTAGCATTAGCAGCATTATTAGCATTACTAGCTTCATTTAGCATTAGCAACGTTGTTCTGAATGTACTCCACCGCTGAACACATCCAGGTTACCGCTTCATTTGGCACACAGGGCTGTCCGCTTGAGTCAGGAGAAAGGGGAATCCGGGTTATTAGCATTAGCAGCATTATTAGCATTACTAGCTTCATTTAGCATTAGCAACGTTGTTCTGAATGTACTCCACCGCTGAACACATCCAGGTTACCGCTTCATTTGGCACACAGGGCTGTCCGCTTGAGTCAGGAGAAAGGGAATCCGGGTTTATTAGCATTAGCAGCATTATTAGCATTACTAGCTTCATTTAGCATTAGCAACGTTGTTCTGAATGTACTCCACCGCTGAACACATCCAGGTTACCGCTTCATTTGGCACACAGGGCTGTCCGCTTGAGTCAGGAGAAAGGGGAATCCGGGTTTATTAGCATTAGCAGCATTATTAGCATTACTAGCTTCATTTAGCATTAGCAACGTTGTTCTGAATGTACTCCACCGCTGAACACATCCAGGTTACTGCTTCATTTGGCACACAGGGCTGTCCGCTTGAGTCAGGAGGAAGGGGAATCCGGGTTTATTAGCATTAGCAGCATTATTAGCATTACTAGCTTCATTTAGCATTAGCAACGTTGTTCTGAATGTACTCCACCGCTGAACACATCCAGGTTACTGCTTCATTTGGCACACAGGGCTGTCCGCTTGAGTCAGGAGGAAGGGGAATCCGGGTTATTAGCATTAGCAGCATTATTAGCATTACTAGCTTCATTTAGCATTAGCAACGTTGTTCTGAATGTACTCCACGCTGAACACATCCAGGTTACCGCTTCATTTGGCACACAGGGCTGTCCGCTTGAGTCAGGAGAAAGGGGAATCCGGGTTTATTAGCATTAGCAGCATTATTAGCATTACTAGCTTCATTTAGCATTAGCAACGTTGTTCTGAATGTACTCCACCGCTGAACACATCCAGGTTACCGCTTCATTTGGCACACAGGGCTGTCCGCTGAGTCAGGAGGAAGGGGAATCCGGGTTTATTAGCATTAGCAGCATTATTAGCATTACTAGCTTCATTTAGCATTAGCAACGTTGTTCTGAATGTACTCCACCGCTGAACACATCCAGGTTACCGCTTCATTTGGCACACAGGGCTGTCCGCTTGAGTCAGGAGAAAGGGGAATCCGGGTTTATTAGCATTAGCAGCATTATTAGCATTACTAGCTTCATTTAGCATTAGCAACGTTGTTCTGAATGTACTCCACCGCTGAACACATCCAGGTTACCGCTTCATTTGGCACACAGGGCTGTCCGCTTGAGTCAGGAGAAGGGGAATCCGGGTTTATTAGCATTAGCAGCATTATTAGCATTACTAGCTTCATTTAGCATTAGCAACGTTGTTCTGAATGTACTCCACCGCTGAACACATCCAGGTTACGCTTCATTTGGCACACAGGGCTGTCCGCTTGAGTCAGGAGAAGGGGAATCCGGGTTTATTAGCATTAGCAGCATTATTAGCATACTAGCTTCATTTAGCATTAGCAACGTTGTTCTGAATGTACTCCACGCTGAACACATCCAGGTTACGCTTCATTGGCACACAGGGCTGTCCGCTTGAGTCAGGAGAAAGGGAATCCGGGTTTATTAGCATTAGCAGCATTATTAGCATTACTAGCTTCATTTAGCATTAGCAACGTTGTTCTGAATGTCTCCACGCTGAACACATCCAGGTTACCTTCATTTGGCACACAGGGCTGTCCGCTTGAGTCAGGAGAAAGGGGAATCCGGGTTATTAGCATTAGCAGCATTATTAGCATTACTAGCTTCATTTAGCATTAGCAACGTTGTTCTGAAATAGTACTCCACCCGCTGAACACCATCCAGGTTTACCCCCCCCGCTTCATTTGGCATTAGATTGTTCTGTCCAGCAACCGAACAAATCGACAGCCAAGTCCACATGTTTAGTTTTTCAATCTTGTGCACGCCTTACTGGAGAAACTGTACAAGTCAAGCACAGGCCAATCCGACGCCCCGAAAACACACTGTCGACGCTTACTGAAAAGCACAAGGACAGGAAGTGAAACGCGGGACAGGTGGAGCGGTTTAAAAGCAACACCATCCTTTCCCTAGCGTCTTCTCACAACAATGTGGACAGAAATTAGGCCTGATGTACATTTACTGGGATACTGCAGTGTTTCTATCACCCTGTCACACCAGAATTGGTCTTACTTTGCTATTATATTTGAAGAAATAGAACGCTAAAAGCAATTTAGCTTGACTAAAAGTGTTCCCAAAAGCCTGTATAATGCATGCTCTAGGCGCGTTTAAATGTTGCCATGTGCCGGATTATGGTTTCCCCAACACAGATTTGCCCATTTCACAATGTAAAAGAGATTGCCTGGTCAGAATGGGGGCTGCCGTCACTTTTTCACGAGTATTACAATCCGTAGTCCGCGTTCAATATATTTCACAAATTTCCTTAAATAAGAAAATAGCCACAATTCTATCTCGAGCTGCATTCCATTTTCCAAAAGTGAATTCGTCATTGACTTGCTCCGCACAGAATGATCAGTGTTGAACTCGTATTGGACTGTTCATTTTCATATCTGGGGCCCATCTTTTTTTTTTTCTTCTCTGTCTTTCTTTCTTTCTTTCTCCCTCCATTCCTCGCGCCCTGCCCCACACTGGCCTCCTTTGTGCCGTGCAGCTGCGGTAGAATGGGAGAATGTGAATTGTAAATGACTTTAAGTTTGTGAAGCAAAAAGGGGGGGGGGGGGGGGCCTGTGCGGAGCTGTACCATCTCCACATCTGATGACTCGCGCCATTGTTCGCCCGCCGTCGCATCCACCATTTTGACCTGCGCGCGGCGAAATGGCATTCTGTCCTCCCATTGACTCCGGCTTGAGGGGGAAACGTTCACCGGCAAGTCGAATCGGAGGAAAAGCGTGAGTGATTACGATTGGCTGATACGGCGACTGCGGCCGGCGAGCGAGTCCACGAGTCAACAGAAAACAAACTAGTTCTGCTTTTGTTTCCCCCTCAACTTAAAACCACACTGCGGAACATTCCAGGCTACACATATATCACATACACATGAATGGTAAAGCCAGGCCCTATATTAACCCCTTAACCCCCGCCTGAAAGCAGAGTCTACTCTTCTCAAGCTTTCGGCCACTTTTTATTTGACAACAATCGGCCTTAAGTTTGTGCTTTTAGAGATCAATTTAGGATGCATTATGAAGAGGAAAGTAAATCAAACGCTCTGTGATGTCGGCCTTTTTCAAACAATATTTCCTCCGATCCGACCCTCTGAATCTGCCCGTGATAAAAGCAACAAATGTTAGGAAATAGTCCTGGCTGAAGTTTAGTCTTAAAATCAAGGAGAAGTTTATTTATAGAGCACTTTTAAAACAACATTGCTACTACACAAAAATACAATGCTATATGATTGTAAAGTATGCAAAAATAAAGATGCAAAAACAAATAGAACACAAACAAGTACCGACAACAAGGTCCTGCTCAGTTTTGGTTAAAGAGGGGGTATTATACTTTTTTCAATCACATAGCACCAGTCTATAGCATACTACAATGATGACGTAACCTTCTGTTGGTCTGTATATGCAGTAAATTAAAATAACTGCCTTGAATAAAATTGCTCTCTCAAAATGGCTGTACTGAATGTCTTGAAATGGGCCTCTGTCTCTTTAAGAAGCTTTCCGACACGCCCCCTTCAGCACACTGCTGTGGCATCTAAACAACACTACTGTGCGGGGATGGGGCTCTGCTGAGCTGAGGAGCAGTGGTTGGTGGCTTGGCTGGTGACGAAAGGTCCAGAGGCGTCTCCAGGAGGTGGGGGCGTTCCTAGGAGGACTGAGGCATAGCTACACCTAAAATGGCTGCCGTCTAAGTTTTTACTGATTACTCAAAAATATGTGAATGAGCCAAGGCAACACTCCAGGCATGTGTTTAATGAGGGAATGACATAATAACATGATATAAACCTTGAAAAAGTCCATTTTACATAATACCCCCCCTTTAAAACCTTTCACGGGCTGACCTAATATTTAAGTCTTCAGTCTTTAGAGTCGTCTGGAGCCTGTGACTCCGAGCGAGGAGCAGCTTACAGACGGAGCAGGGGCGGAGCTGACACAGGCAGCAGAGGGACTGGGGCCCCACAACAGAGGGGGCCCCACAGGGAGGTTAGACAGGATTTTGACAGTACTTGAAAACCACTAATTAAATAATAAAAGTTGTCTAATAGCAGCTATAAAATTTACAATAAAACAATAAATAATTTATCACTGTAATAAGTCTGATTTAAGCATATTCTTGCCTAAAATACACCAAATTGCACTAAATTGTATGTGATCATTTAGAAAATGTCACACACACAATATTCAGAGTCTCAAGCACTCCTAGTATAGTGTTATTCTGTAAAATGGTTTAAAACTTATTTTGAAAATGAAGCAATTAACAGCAATGTAAAACACCTTCTGTTACATGCAGTCTATACCCTTTGCAAGTCGGGCCCTGAGACCCTCGGGGGGGTGGAACAGCCTCCGTGAGGACGCGAGACAACCTATGTTTAAGTCCAGGCTGAAAACATGCTTATTTACTGCTGCCTGTGTGTACTTTAACACGTTTTAATATGCATACATATATTTTTAATGTAATTGTATCGATTGATTTTTTAAATTGTTTTATATTGTATTTTTATTGTGATTGTGTGTTTGGTGTTACTGTGAGGCACATTGGGTTGTCTTGTGTATGAAATGTGCCATACAAATAAACTTGCCTTTCATATATCGGCCTAATGTAGCGTTCTGAGTCTTCTAGACTAGACTCCCACCACCTCCCAAAGTCCACTGTAACCACTGAACAGCTGAAAACATCTGGATCATTTAGCAGGCTAATGGAAGCTGAAACGTTTCCCAGAGTAGCTAACTGTCTGCATACGTTATTGAATGCTACTTCTCCTTTATATTTCTACATTTTTAAACCTGAGACGAGCTGGTGATGTCCCGCTCCAAGCAAAGATAACACATAAACCTATGACATTTCTAAAGGTAAGGACTGGAATGCATGGACACACTGTACAGACTGTCTCCGCTCCTCCTCTTCAAAGTTAAGTCAGGACATGAATCTTTCTCCTCCGTGGCACCGCTGGCACCGCCCCCACACCACCTGCTCCTGCCCCCTCGCCCCCGCAGCTGGCCGCTCTTCTAACACCAACGCCCCTCCCCCTCCTCCTCCGATCGGCCGGTCCCCACTGGTCACTTTCCCCTCCCCGCGCGAAACTCGTCTGTCCCGGTGCCAAAGCTCGGAAACCTCCTCGTCCTTCAAGCGAGCGCGCGGCCAGGCCTGCGGTCAGACGGACATATGTGGGGTATGTAAATGCAGAGGGGGGGGGAGGGAGGTCACGGGTTCGAGTCCCCTGGTCAGGGAAGTGTTGAGAGCAGCAGAATGCGGTGGGCGCGGGCTGACTCGACCAGCGCTGACCTCCGGGTGCCTCCTGACTCCAAAGATCACCAACTTCTGTGATGCCGTTTTTTTACTCACTGTATACTGCACTTTCCTCCATTAGTATAGATGATTTTCATGGGTTTCGGCACCATTTGAAGGCTTTTAGGATGGATATTCTTCTGGATATTTAACAGCTAATGTCAATTTGAATTTGTTTGATATTATTCCAGAACATATGTGGGATTTACCATATACTTTTTTATATTTTATTGTTAATAAAAACTGTAATTTTGTTTTAAGTTGGATATCTGTCTTCATTTATTTTTCAGCATTATTGTGCACAACAAAAAGTGATCTAGAAATAAGATCTCCTTGGATTAGGTCAGTAGGTCGCGTTCATGTTGTAGATTTCTATTTCCGTCGGAGGAGGAGCCAATACAACTTTATAGGACAGAAACAGTTTTTGGAACAAATTTCCCAAAAGAAAATGTTTTCCCTGATCATTATTTGACAGTGATTGGATTCACAAACCTGAGACATCATTATTATTCTACTGACCAACATCACGCTCATGTTTTTGAAGATTATCTCCACTTTTGGACACTTTTATGAGGAAATAATTAGACCATAGTTCATATGAGCTGGAAGAGAGGACTTTGAACTTTTGACAGTTTTTGTTTCATGTGAATTGGCCCAGGAATTAGCAACAAACTAAGACTAGAAACTGCATTTTGACAGTTACCATAGTTACCGCTACGGTAAACTATAGGCTCTTTAGAATGTTGTGACGTCACGTGAGCACAGCCTATTGCTGGTCTTTTTAAAATTTTACACACATACATTAAAGGCACTATACCTGATTTTTTTTTTCTTGTTGTGGAATGAAATGCACATCTAATTATAAAGCATTTGTATCAGTTTCATGAACTTGCAAGCTAGTTTTTTTTTAGCATTTCTGCCTAAGTGACCTCCAAAAGTGACCCTGCAAGTCGTGAAAATGTGTTAGGAAAGTTAGGAATAAGTTTAACCTCTTAACCCCCACCTTAACCGAACACATTTTCACTAGTGCGCATTACTCAAATCTAAAAAGTTTCCTGACTAGAGCTTACGACCTATAGGCTAGAGTAACCTCACATTCGTATTTTTGACACTTTTTCGTTGCGTTTTCATCCTTGTTTACGTCTCATTTTTGTTGCTATTTTCACACTTTTTCAGGTCGGTTTTAGATTTGGGTAAAGCCAAACTGGAGAAAATATGCTTGGTTAAGGCAGGGGTTAAGAGGTTAAACTACCATTACTAACATTTTACTTTAGTGGTTTCCTCTTATTATTATTATTATTATTAGTATGATTATTATTATTGTTGTTGTTGTTGTTATTTGTAATAAAAAGAAAATCATGTACAGGGCCTTTAAGAAAAATATCAATCACTCTTGAAATTAGATAAAAATATAAAGAAAATCTTAATTTACTTGGAAACATAGTGCAGATGTAGATGCTTATTCTTAATTTAAGTGTTAAGTCTTACCTCAAGGACAGATTTACTGAAATCCGTTGCTCAAATCAGGGAGAAATTAACATATTTCAAGACTATTTCATTTATTTCTGGAGTACTTTGTGTGTAGTGTGGAAGTCAGAATAATAAAAAATAATGTTTTAGCATTTAATTGTAATCCATACTTTTTTAAAAACTTTTTATGTCACAAGCAGAAACAGTCGGTTTGAATAAATCTGTTCTACGTCTAATTTTTCCCAGTGTTGTCAAATATTGTGACAAGATTTCATCCTCCCAATAGTCACGACACGAGCCTTTGACTGAGTTGGAGCTGGCCCTGAAACCCGCGGCTCCAACAGGCTTTTGTCTGGAGCATCAGAGCGGCGGCGCAGGTGAATGGAGGTTTACCTGAGGGCCTTCAGCACCACGGACAGCTCCTGTGCAGACCTGCACTCGGCTGGACAGCTCCAGGCCCCGGCAGAGGAGAGGACAGGAGCTGCTTTAAAACCCTTCAACCCACAAACTTAACCCAGTGCATTTTCTCCAGTTCGGCTTTATCCAAATCTAAAAAACCTCTTGGGAAAAAACGTACAAATAGCAACATAACAGTGATGCAGCTACTAAAACGCAAGAAAAAATGATAGAAAGACACAAACATACAAAAAAGTTGACCAAAAAGTGATGAAAAAACAACAAAAATGTGATTCAAAAGTTATAAAACGGCAAAAAAAAGACAACAAAAATGTATGAAAAAATAACAAAAAAGTGACAAAAAATGAAACAATGCAACAAAAACGTGATAAAAGGTGATAAACATGCAAAAAAAAGTTGATGAAAAAATTATGAAAAAATAACAAAAAGTGACCGAACGCATTTTCTCCAGTTCGGCTTTACCCAAATCTAAAAGCTTCTGGATTGAAAAGTTTCCTGCCTATAGGCCAGAGTAACGCCTCATTTGAAAGCTAAGACCTACTAAACTGATATTTTGTCACTTTTTGTTATTTTTTCATCATTTTTTGGTCACCTTTTTTGCATGTTTGTCACTTTTTTTTTTTTTTAGTAGGACTCAGCTTTCAAATGAGGCGTTACCCTGGCCCATAGGCGGTAAACTTTTCAATCCAGAAGCTTTTAAATTTGGGCAAAGCCAAACTGGAGAAGTTAAGGTGGGGGTTAAGAGGTTAAAACCATCTGAGTCAATTGAATGTCTATACCCCACATGTTAATGCTGATTGCTGTCGCTACATACAGTAGATATCGTACCTGCTTTTCAAGGTCAGTTTAAACTAGACACATGCTTCTTAAAACGTTTCAAAACAACAATCGTTACATCCTGTCTCCAAATGAGCGTGGGAGTAGTCACATCCATCTCGCTGCGACAGCACTTTAATCATAAGGTACTTGTAGTAATTGTCTGGGGAGCGATCCTTGAACCAGCCGAACAGGAGCCCGAAGCCCCTGCCACTCATAAGGATAAGCAGGCCGAGACGGATTGTTTTAATATCGCTATAGTGATGAGGAAGTCGCACTCATGTTGAGCGTTGGAATTCCACTCCGAGAGAGACATCTGAAGGAACGTTGGGAGGGCAAAACCTGGGAGGGCAAAAGTGGAACAGTCCGGAAAGATTCATCCAAGAGTCAGCCATACCAGCGCCCACCACCGACTTTGTTATCATTACAAAATTGAAACTGAAGCCTGGTGCGACTTTTTGAAGACTGATCGTTTCACTTGCGCACGCCTCCCTAATTTCCCCCATACTTTGTCATCTTTAAAAGAAAAAAATTTGAAACGGCGAATCAAATCAGCATTAGCTTGCGGTTTACGGGACGCATGATTGATACGGCGGTCGTCTGGGAGTCACAACTCATTTAAGTAACAGCAACAAAACCAAAAAAAAAAAAAAAAGATTATGCACACAATGAAATCAATACGCAGAGCTTTATTGCAATTAAAAGGTCCCGTCCTCCGCGTCCCGGGCTAATGGTCCCGGACAGTATCGAGTGGTCGCGCACAGGCTGGATTGAGTGACTATCGTCGGCAGTGAAAAGTGACAAGTGGGATTCGGAGGGACGCGCGGGAGAGGGAGCGGAGTTTGGATCAGGGGCGGAGCTAAAGGGGGCTCTGTCAGGTGTTGATTGAGGTGAATGGGAATAGACGGGCCAAAGAGCAAAAGTGACACACTGAGGCCTGGTCCACATGAAACAAAGACATTTTCCTATGATTTGAGACACTTGTGAAGACACTTGACCAATGAATGCATATGTGGATGGCATTTAAGAAAAAAATGAGGTGGTTTTGTAAATACCCTGCTATGTTTGGACAAGGTCTGAATGAGGTTGTTGTTGTTGTTTCAAAAGGCATTTCAATATGCATTAATCACTTTTGATTTATGTTAAAAAGGCCTCTGTTCAAAAGGCCATATTTTAATTAGCGCTAAGACACACAGCCTCATGTCAAATGTACTTCAAAATGTGCATTTATCAACTGTGTAATGTTGAAATAAAAAAATATAAAGTTTGGCCCTGTGTTTTTGTGAGTCACGTGACAAAAACACCACCCATATTGGATCATATTCCTAATGTAACGTCAAACTGAACCTGAGTTGGAAAACACAAAGCACCTAGTCTTGTAGCGACTGAAAGATTCCGTGTACATGCTTGAAACTTTCCGTGTGTGCTGCCGGACAAAAAGGCTATTTGCTTTCATGATGTCATCTCCAACTTTCAGCGATAGATATTGATCAGTTCCTGTGGACTCACGAGTCCAGGGAAAGCTGCCTGTCATCCTCCAGTACGGCGCCGACCGGCCTCTGTTACCATGGAGATCAGCTGCGATACATCACTTTTCATAAACCGATGTTCATATTTGCAGAAGTGATTTTTTTTTTTTTTTACATAATGATGTTTGGCACCATCATTTATACTGTCTGGAAAAGAATAATTGATACGGACAGAATGACTTTGTACAACACTACTGAACACTCTTGTGTAAGTGTGTGTTTCCCCAAGGCCTAGACCTGTGAGCTGCATCATTGTGTGCTTAAAAATACTAACTATTATGACTACTATACTAAGTACTTTACTCATATACAGTATATTACATGCAGACATTGTTCATTCTTAGTTTAATGTCTTCAATGAAAATAACACAAAGTTAAACAGTGTTGGAAATAAAGAAAAGCCGATACATGAAAAGCGTCTCCAAACGTTTGACCGGTAGTGTATATTTATGTGTGTGAATAAACATGGTGCCGGTTATGTTTCTTATCCGTTATAACATCAGCAGCACTGCTGTGTTCATTAATACATACTGATGTAAGAAAAAAGAGTCTGGGCACAGGTTTGAACTCTGTCATCTGGTTAATTTTATACCAGGTGGCTCTTTATAGGGCTGGGTAAAAAATATAAAAAAGTATAGAAAGCAGGTACCAAAACCAACTATTTTCTTTGAGTTATGTTGCCTGTGTCCAGGGACAGCGCTAAAGAAAGATACTGGGTTGTTTCAGCTCAAATAAATGATACAAAGTTGAAAGAAATAGTCTTATATGGACAGTGTTGGGGCGTAAGTAAATACATGTATTTAGAATACTCATTTAGAGTAACTGTGTTCTGGTGAAGTTACACTTTTGTTTGAGAGTATTTAGAATACAGTTACTTTCCAAATATCAAGGGAATTACATCCCAGAACTTAATCTTTACATTTTAGCTCCATATTGCACGACATTATTAAGAAATAACGTTTAATGTTGTTTCATGTTTTACCTCCTAAAATAAAGATTTAAAACGTCTCATGCTACAGTTCATACAAACACGTGTCACATGATGCTGTATCTGCTGCTCCATTTGCCAAGAGAGTTAAAAGTGCGTTTATAACAGGTGTTCCAACAATCATAGTCTTCTTCTTTTTTGTAATTATATGCCATATTTATACATAAATATAATGACTATCAATGTGAAAGTATTCTAAAAGTTTTCAAGAATACAGTACTCTGATTAAAGTAACGGAATACATTTTAAGGCAAGTATTCAGTAACTAAATACAATTTCAAAGTATTCTCCCCAACACTGTGTATGGAGTGAATTAACCTTATTCTTCTGTTACATGGGTCTAAAAGACAAACAATTCAGTATAGGTATTAAAAAATGAAAAAGTATCGGGAGAAGAAAATAATACCCAGCCCTTTTCATAAACAACCCCATGTTTCTCATCAGTCATAATGTTAGCAGTATTCGTATTAGTATTAGTATTAGTATTAGTAGTGCTGTTGTGTTCAATAATAATAATAACTTGTGTGTGAATAAAGAGTCCAGGCGTGGGTTTGTACTCTGTAATTTGGCTACCTTTATTCGAGCAGGGTCATTTTCAAGAAATTACAAATTAAGAATTCAATAATACTTTTACAAAGACATTTCAGGAAAGATTCTTCTTCATGATATCATACATAGTATTTAACAGTCCCTCTTCATTTTTTAGCTTAAAAAAAAACAAAGATGAAGAAAGTGGAATTTTTCAGTCGAAAATACAGTGTTTTCACAATTGTATAAAAGTTCCCAAATTTTGGAATTGGAAAATAAAGGAAAAAAAAATAATAATAAAATAAAAATAAGATTAAACTTCGCATTTCACAATGTTTCAAAACACAATAAATGCTCTCTTTAAATTTGCCCCTATGATCGACACCATGTTCCTTTTTACTAAAATATATCTATATATCGAAGAACTATAGTACTGTACACAACAGTATGAAATAAATAAAATTAGGAAATATAAAATGGGCCACATAAATAATGCTTCAACCTACAAACAAAATGAATGCAATTTTGCTATCTTCAAAAAAAATAAAATAAAAAAAAGTTAAAGAGAGAAAAAAAACAAAAAGGTTTGGCGTAGTAATACTGACAAAGAAAAGTTTTAAGTGAGAAAACATTGCACGACATAATGTAAACTAATGGACTGCTGCCTATTTGTAAATACTGACAACAACGTGACCATTCATATAACACTGCGCTGGTGAAACAAAGGAGAGCGCTCAAAATGACACCGGGGTGGCACTTTTCCGAGACACACAGGTTTTTAAAAGGTTTGCATATAAGGCTTTTCTTTTTCACTTCCGAAAAAAAGTCCGACACCCCCCCCCACCCCCCCACCCCCCATCCCCTCCTCATTCCCTTTCCTTCAAAAGTCACTTCATTTGGAGTTGATTCCAGAGAGGCCTAAAAAAAAAAAAAAAAAAAAAAAAAAAGACAGTGTGGCTGCAGATGTCGACTTTTTTTTTTAATAGTTTGTTTGTGTTCCTTCATTTTTTTTTTTCAGGGGGAGGGGTCTGGAAACAAACGAAATGAAAGACGACATAATGGGGGTAGGGGCGCGGTGGTGCCGGGGTCTCCCCCCCCCGCGCAAAAAAGATTTAAAAAAAAGTTTATATACATAGGCGATACTTTTTTATTATTATTTTTGTTCATGATTATAAGCGGAGAGTGCAATTTTGTACAAGTCACTAGTTGTGCTATAAATATATGGAACACTGGGGAGGGGGGCTCTTGGAGGAGGTTAGCACCACACATGTTTTTAGGCCATAATACTGTACATTTTTTGTTATTTATTTCACTGTTCGTTTGCATAATGCAGCTTATTTCACAAGAAGAAGAAAAAAATACCCATGCCCCTCCCCCCCGCGTCTTTCTTTCTTTCTTTCTTTCTTTCGTTCTTTCTTTCTCTCTTTCTTTCTTTCTTCATCCTTCATCTTGAATTGATTGATCTTTCTTTCTGCCACCCCCTTTTCCGAGGAGCTTCAGGCACGTGCACGTACAGCGTTAAAACTTTCAACGTTTTAAGCTGAACCCGAAAAGAGTTAAAAAAAAAAGTAGCAAAAGAAAAAAAAAAAGAAAAAAAAAAAAAAGGAAGTTGTTAAATGGCGTCTTCCGCGTTGTCCTCGTGCTCCGGTGATTTGGTTTCCGTTTTGCCGTCCAGCGAGCTCTCGTCCTCGTCCCGCATCGTCTCCGGGTCGGTGTCCATACTTTTGCTCTCTTCCTCCTCCTCCTCCTCGAACTCCATCTTCCCGTACGTCCTCCCGCCGTCGTCGTCGTCGTCCGCCGCCTCCTTCCGCCCCTCCCGCAGCCCCACCCCGTTCATCGCCGTCGCCGAGTCGTGCCGCAGGATGGGCTCGCGCTCGCCGCCCAGCTCCGCGTGGTATCCCGGCGGCGCCGCCATCCCCTGCAGGTAGGCCGCCCGGCTCATGAGCAGCTCGGTGGGCTCCAGGTGTCCCCCATGCCGCCGCCGCCGCCGCCCTTCTCCCGGGCCTCGCGCTCGGCCGCCTCGCGCTCCTCCGCCTCCCTCTTGCAGTAGGAGTAGCGGTGGTTCATGTGCTGCGAGTAGGAGCCCGAGTGGGAGAAGCGCTTGCCGCACTTGTCGCACTGGTAGGGCTTCTCGCCGGAGTGCAGCCGCGAGTGCTCGATGAGATGGTGCTTGTGTTTGAAGGCCTTCTTGCAGATTTGGCATTGGTGGGGGCGCTTCCCTGCGGAGACAGAGGACAACAAACAAGGGCGCCGGGGGCGTTAGTGCGCCGTCGCCAAAGGACCTGCGGTCACAGTAAAGAAACATCACAGAGGACAGAGGTGATGGAATGACTGGTACGGGTAAAACAAAAAAATGACTTCTTTGTGTTATTGTGTGGGGGGGGAAAAAATACACTTTTAGTCACAAAAAGCAGTGACATTTTTTGCTTAATTTCCAAAGATTATAAACTGTACAATTTGAGAAGCAGCTCGGCAAACTTTCTGATTGAAAACTGACGCCACCTGAATGTCCGGATTGTATATTCAAAAACGATCCTTTTCACTCTAAAGAAATGCTGAACTCTACAGTGGATTCATCTCGACGTCGCTGCGTGCTCCTCATTACGAGAGCATTCGCGGGGCCTGGAATTATGGAAATTCCCCCCCCCCCCCCCTTGTGGTTTGAGACTGGAGAAAAGTCGACCACAGCTGCTTATTTTTGGGGCCTCTGCGATGGAGGCAACAGACACCGATGAGGGCCGAGTGTCCTGCAGGGGCATCTACGGGGCTCATCTTTGCCCAGTAATACTGTTCCATGTCTTTTTGGGGATGGGTGTGGGGGGGGCAGCGCTACTATTTAGGCGAGAGCGCATGACCGAATCGCGGTGGGGGATGCCAGAGGAGAAATGAGAAACCCGAGCTGGCCGCAAAAGAGTTGCTTTTTTTTTTTTTTTTTTTTTTTTTTTTTTTATGACGGCAGCCTCGTAAACTGTCTGGCAGGGCGCGGGTCCAAGGGCTTGTAATGTCTGCTGTTTGACATACTCAGAAGGCATGGAAAAAAAAAAAAAAAAAATCGGATCTCCCCAATAGTGAAATCAGCGCGCGCGTAAACGGTTGACAGTTGCAAAAATACGGTTGCAAATGTTGTAACTTTTTCTCTCTTTTTTAATTTTTTTTTTTTTTTTTACCGCGGACTTGCTCGCTGCGCATCAACATCCCGACTCTTAAGACGACTACCTTTATGAAATAATAAAAACGTGTTGTTTGTTTTTTTGCTGCAAAGAGCCGAGCGCCGATGGTTTCGTGTCCGAGGAGATACCGATAGCGGATGAAACGAGTGATGCAACCTGGTGGAAAGAGGATCTGCCATATTAACGCCGACCAAAGACGCCGTTATCTGCCGGGTTTTTGAAGCTTCAGAAAGGCTGCTACCGCTGCTGATGTATCTCCAATCAGGCCTTTTCATATATATATATAAATATATATATATCTACTTTAGCGCTCGGCCTACCATGTGTGCGCTTTGAAGATATCGAAAGTGGTTAATGCGGAGAGGCAGAGGCGGAGAAGTACTGGATATATGCACTCAAGTAAAAATGACAAAGAAATTGGATGAATCCGATCGTTAAAGTGCGCTTGCTAATCGCGCAAAAAAATATCCACTACATTTTGCATTTTCATAGAACAATAACGAATGAATTCTCGAATGACTTGAGTGGGAATATTTTGTACTCTGCACCTCTGCGGTCAAACAAAAAGAGACCTCATGAATGAAGGGTGCGATGAGGGGATGACGGTGACACAAAAAAATCTGGCATAATCTGACACAGTAATTGTATATATAAATATATATATATCCAATTTACGAAAGAACACACACATTTTTTTTTTTTTTTAATTTAGCAAATCACAAACAAAAAAAAAAACACTATAAACTATTCTATTCCCCTGTCGATGGAAGAAGCAAGTTAGGTGTGTTTACATTCAACTGAGGGGGAAACAGAGGGGGAGGGAGTGGGGGAGAAACCAAAATAAAAAGGTGGGAGAGGGTGGGAGGGAGGGGGGGTCAAAACATAAGAAAAAAATAAATTCAAAATTCATACTAGGATTTCGGAACACAAACATTGAAAACATAAAATCATGGGGTTTAAAAATAAGGGTCTAGAACAGTATATACCTGTGTGTTCATATTTGTGTCTGAGAAGGGAACTGCTCTTCTGGAATGTTTTGTCGCACAAGTCACACGCGTACATACCACTTTCAGTCTTCTTAATCTTCTTCCGCGACAGACACGAGTCGCCGTCTGTCAAATCGTCCAGGCCGGACAAGTAATCGGGCGTGGCGTCCAGGAGGTCCCCCTTTTTTTTTTTTATTGAGGAGAAAGAGAGAGAGAGAGAGAGAGAAACAAGGAGGAAGAGAAAGAACAAGAGAGAGATGTCAGTCGAGAACAACATGTGGTGACTAAAGAAAAGCAACTCAACTTCAAACTTAGGAGTGAGCATGACTCAGATAATCACCAAAACGCACCGTGGGTTTGTGGGTTTGCGTAGAATTCAAATGAGTCCGATGTCCCGACAAAAATATATCGTTTTGTTGGTTTAATTTCCAAGTATTTGGCAGGCAAGTAACTAGATATTATAAGTGATGTCAACTTGCTGCCTCTCCTGCTCTACTGGTATATAAAAAAAAAAAAGTAAAAAAAAAAAAAAAATAGGTTCCACCAGGTGCCCATAGTCCAAGATACGCAAAAAAGAATTAACTTGGCATATTATGACAAGAAACAAACTTAGAAAACAAAGAAAGTTATTATTATTATTATAACACAAAATGCATGACTAATCCAAATAACTAAACAGACTAATTGTTCCAACACAGTCATTGCATTTTTATGCCTGATTTGATCTTGAGCTAGGCC
Organism: Neogobius melanostomus; assembly: GCA_007210695.1. Taxonomy (NCBI): domain Eukaryota; kingdom Metazoa; phylum Chordata; class Actinopteri; order Gobiiformes; family Gobiidae; genus Neogobius; species Neogobius melanostomus. Next base: position 1,927,285 of record VHKM01000397.1, read on the forward strand.
TGGCAGTACAAATAATTTCATGAGGTGGAACTAGGCATGAAACATTTGAGACTGGTACAGGGAGTGCCTTACATTATTAACAGTGTAAAGTTAACCTTGGTATAGGGTGACAGGAGATAGGAGTGTATTAAATGAATGGAAAAAATAAACAAATAAAATAAATAAAACAAAAAAATGAATGAAACATGAAAAATTAATAAATGTGTAAAAAAATAAAATAAAAAAATAAAAAAGACCTGAATGAGCAGCTGCTTTAATGACATAATGAAATAAAAATTTTTTTAAAAAAATAAAAAATTTAAAAAAAAAAACATATATCACTTTGCTGAGATGTCATTTTTGAGGATTTGGGAAAGTAAAAAAAAAAAAATGGATAGCAGCCTGACTTTCTCCCTCAGCCCTTGCACATGAGTAGCGGCGTCGCGGGAGAACTGCGCCCTGACGTACAGTAGCTCACATTATCAAACTGTACTGCTGTATCCATTGGACATAAAAAGAGAAAAGAAAAAAAAGAAAGCAAATCCCCATTATGAAGATGAGCCTTAAACACGGCTCTGCGGAGAGAACAATATTAGGACATTTGGAGGGACGCGGCGCGGGGATAATAACTCCGATCATATGGTGCACCTTAATGGCTAATATTGCTCCTGTTTAATGAATATGTGCGGAGATAATGCGCGGGGCCGCACTATCACGCCGGCAATCAATTTGAACCCAACGCCCGTAGCTGTATTTTTAAAAATCTAATTTAATAACTTAGAATAGGAAACATTATTAGCACTTTTTCATCAGAAAGGTTGGCTCCACGTTAAACAGCCTTCAGCGCTCGGTGTAATGAACAAGGGCTGCATTTATTAATGGCGCCGCGGCTCGTTTGGTCCGCTCCTCGTTTAGAAATGCGCCGGAGTTTCAGACGAGTGCGGGCGCTGGCGGGCTCACCTTAACTATTCCAACGCTGTACTTCATATTTATTTCATGGATGTGACTGTTGGAGCCCGGGCTGGGACAGAGCTGGCACTTACATGAGCTAAATTAGGTACACTTAAGAAGGCAAATAGGACTTTGTGATTTTTGGATTCTAGTCATAAAAGTGGCGTTTCAAAGACTTAAATACAGCAGTGTTACAGATTAGACATGAACGGAGTCTGGTTTCTTTTGTGTGATGAGGATAGGAGCCATTACTGTAGTAGTAGTAGTAGGAATGGAGATGAGATCACACTCCCTGGGTCATTTACCTGGAAGCCCGGTTTCCGCTGGTACTTTCTCCTCTGCTGTATCTCTGCAAATGTGGCCGCCCCCGCTGCGTAAGTGTAGGCCATGTGCGGTAGGAAGCCCATCTGATCCATGCCCGGGTACGCCCGCAGCCCCGGGATGCTGGCCTGCATGGGGGGCATGAACGTGGCCGGAGGGAACGCGCTCTGGGGGGGCAGTGACGTGTACAGGGGCTTGCCAGCGAAGGGGTTGATGCCGAAAATAGGGCTAGTGCTTTTCTCTAAGTTCCCATTGTTGGTGACCGCGGAGAATTCCTTTTTGAGATAGGCCAAGTTGAGGGGCTCTTCGAAGTGCTCTCGGGGCGAGGGGACGCTGCTGTGGTCCATGGTGATGCTGTTGATTTTGGGTCTGCTCTTGACAGTCAGTGCGTGCTTGGGCTCCTTCATGAGCCGCGGCAGAGACAGATCCAGCGGCTCCGCCTGCAGGTCCTCTGAAGTCAGGCTGTTGGGAGTGTAGGAGCTGCTGTGGGAGTGCTTGGAGGACGTGGAGGATAGATTGAGAGGGGAGGGAGTGTTGCTGCGGGAGTGGTCCAGCTTGTCTCCGCGGGCTTTGGCACTGCCGCCGAACTGGTGGTTCTTTAGATGTCTCACAGGGTTGTCACAGTTGTTGACGTTGTTGTGGAGCTCGGCGATGGAGGGGGACGTGATGCGGTCAGTAGCTTTCAGTAGAGACAGCGGCAAGTGCGAGTCTTTAGGAGGAGTGTGCAGGTTATTTGTCCCGACACCCATGTCGAGGTTGTTCCTGTGCTCCAACGGGGGCGTCCTGGCACCATACTGGTACATCTTCCGCTGCTCAAACCACTCTTTGACAAATTCCTGAGGAAGGCCCACTGCTATGGAAATCTTAAGCAGCTCCTCTGAGTTTGGTTCCATGTTCATGGCAAAGTATGCCTTTAGCACAGACATGTGGTCCCTGTAAGGATTAAGGGGTGCGGAGAGAGCCTTTTCTGACAGAAGGGAGGGGGATAAGTGGCTGTTCTTCTCCAGAAACAGGCCTGGTTTGTTGGCCATCAGGTTCTCTGTGGGCTGCAGCACGGCTTTGATCTCTTCATTCATCTTACAAAGGTAGCGCTCGTGCTGATGTAAGGGGATGGGCCCGGTGAAGGTCTCTTTGCAGTATTGGCAAGCGTATGGTGTAAACATGTTTTCCTGCACCTTGTCATCCACACCTCCGTCGAGCATGTGGTTGGATTTCTCCCGTTTGATATTGCTAATCTGTCTCTTTGAGTCCGTGGTCAGGCTCTGGAGGCAGGCTTTGGCTTCGTTCACTTTCTCTAACGTGTAGTCGATAATACTTTTTGTGGCGCCGTTGTGGTTGACCAGCGGGAGTCCCAACTGGTTCCCCGCCTGCTTCTGCTCCTCCATCTGAGAGCCCAGCTCCTTCATGTAGGCCTTGAGCCTCGACAGCTCCTCAGGCTTGCAGTCCATTTTCTGCCGGCACACCGTGTTGTCCACGATCTGGAGGACCTTCTGCACTTCGCTCAGATTGTTGGCGAGAGGGCCGTGGTAGCCCAGCAGGGGCGAGTCCAGCCCGGCCATAGCCAGGTGATGCAGCGGGCTCTGGGCCGTGGAGTTGTGGTGGACGCCCATGGGACTGTTGCCGCCCATCCCTCCGTTCATGAAGGGGCCCGGCGCTCCAAAGCCGTGCGACGCCATCATCATCTTGTAGTCGTTGAAGTCCAGTGGTTCCGTTTTGATGCTCAGGTGGTGGTTGTTGGGTTCGGGGAGGCCCAGGGGCTTGCCGTTCTCCAGCTTCTGCCGCAGCTGAGTGATGGCGGTGTTGGTGGGCGAGGAGGAGGCGGACGTGGGGGACGAGCCGGTCTTCATGTTGGCCCGCATGCGTCCGTTCACAGCGATCAGGCCGATGCACTTTTTGCTGCTGATGTGCGAGCTGTAGGAGCCCGAGTGGGAGAAGCGCTTCTTGCAGTTGGGGCACTCGTACGGTTTCTCACCTGGAAGCACAAAGAGACCGTCGTAAACAAGATGATAGAAAAGCACTGGTGCCTTTTTCGCAATTTTTCCTGTAAAGTATTGCAAATGCGATTACGTAACTAAGCCAAGAATCCATTGCATTACAGAACGAGTTTGTAGAGCTTGAGACGACAAAGTTTTATACATAATAAGATCCCATGGACACCAGACATTTTAAAGTGCAAATGATACATTTTAGACAGGTGTTGCTAAAACATAGTCAACACAATTATACTCAAAGATTTAGCTGAAGTTTTGACCTAGTTCTCTTTAGTTTAACACTTTTGTGATGTTTATTGTTTCACTTCCTGTTTCCGAGCCAATGAGAAACGAGGGAGTCAGAATTGTCTGGAATGTTTCTACTATCTTATGTCACGGACATAAATATTTTAACAAAAACAACTTCCTTCCTTAAGTTGGAGCTTCGAACTCGGATCAGATTTAGTCACATGCTCTTTACGATTTTTAATAATATTGAATTGATATTTCTGTGTAGATTTGTCCCATAATTTTTGTTTTTATTAAGATATTTATAATTTATTTTGTCACTCTCCAAACTTTATTAATAATGGCACATACATTTATTCATTAAAAAAAAAATCAAGAATACATACAGCACACTGCAAAAACTAAACTTGAAATAAGTGACATTTTCTTGAAATAAGTACTTTTGTCGTTGATTTGAGAGTCTAATTCCAAGACATCTGTCCATGGGGCAAGACATTTACACTTAACCTCTTAGCCCCCACCTGAACCGAGTACATTTTCTCCAGTTTAGCTTTACCCAAATCGAAAATAGTGTCAAGATAGCGGCACAAAAGCCACAAAAGAGGACTCAACAAAAAAAGCGACAAAAAATGTGACAAAAACAAGGATGAGAATGCAACAAAAGAGCAACAACAAAAAAGCGTTAAAAAAGTGAGATTTAGATTTGGGTAAAGCCAAACTAGAGAAAGAGGTTAAAATTAAGGGAAAATAAATCACTGCACTCCAAACAAAAACTAGTCCACAAACCAAGGCCAAATGCCACTTATTTCATGATGACTTTTTGCAGTGTATAAACTGACTTTTTGCAGTGTATAAACTGACTTTTTGCAGTGTATAAACAACTCTGAATCCAAAACAGTAACATGTAAAACCGAGTGGTTTCCTAATTGAACTGAAGCGCTGGCAGAAAAGAACTAACATTATCAGCTGCATTTCTGTTCACACTTTTTTTTTCTTTTTGTGTTGCAAATATTTCACTTGGCAGACTCATTGATGAGCGGCGGAGTTCGGAGTGCACCTAACAGCAGCGCGGGCTCCAAAATAAACCGCGCTGGAATTCCTGCTGCATTCAGGGAGCCCCCCCCCCCTCACCACCACCACCCACCCACCCCCGAACTCACTCTCTCCCTCTCGTTCTCACTCACCGCTGTGGATCCGGAGGTGTTCTTTCAGATGGTGCTTGTATTTGAACGCCTTGCCACACTCGGTGCATTTGAACTTGCGGTTGCCAGCTGCTTGGTTTAACAGTTGGTGCTGTGAAGAGAGAGAGTAAAAAAAGAAAAAGAAGAAGAAGAAGAAAAACACAACAAGTGGAGTTAGAAAGGAAAAGCTCAAGGTTCAGTAAATAATCACTACCGGTCGGCATGACAACAAGTGACAAAACGGACGCGGCTCGCCAGCTAAGCATCTTGGTGTCCCGCCCCCCCAGCCACACGACGCACACGCTCGCTTCACCTTCGTCCATAACAAGAGAAACGAGTACCTTTTAATTTCCTGGCGCCGTCCGCAAATGAGGCCAGCCTTTGGAATTTGGCGTCCGAAGAAAAGCCTTTTTTTTTATTCGAGAGTCTCTCCTTCATTAGAGCCACTGATCACATCTAACTTTTCATTAATTTGGCGCCTAATCACTGAAGGTACGCCCTCCGTAATGTCCGGCCCGCATACCTGTATTCACACTTCAATTAAAAAATAATTACAAGCAGACTTTTATCATTCCCCAGTAGTCAAAGAGAGCGCCGCGATGGCCTGGATTCCCTTGTTCAAAGCTTGGATCAAAAATATAATCTCGGAGCCATATTGAACTTATTTCCACTGCCTTGTGATCATTTAAAGTGTATTATCCATGTTACTTCGTCGCATCTGTTGTGGAAAAGTAGCATTTTTATTCATTTCCTTCTGTTTTTTTGACGAGCGTAAAGAGGTGGCTCATTTGGTGGTTCTGATGCAAAGGTTTGTTCAAGCGCAGGGAAAAGCACTAGGGCCCGGGAACCCCCCCCCCCCCCCCCCCCCCCCCCCCCCCCCCAAACAATTGGTGCCCCAAACTATGGAAACTCATAAGTAATACAGCAACAACTTAAAGTCTGTAATATGTACACTGCGAAAAGTTTTCTTGCAATAAGTGAAATTTTCTTGAAATAAGTTTTCTGTCTGTGATTTGGGAGTCTCATTTCAACAAATCTGTTGTCTTAAGCCGCACCTGAACCGAGCACATTTTCTCCAGTTTGGCTTTACCCAAATCTAAAAGCTTCTTGGAAAAAAAAAGCGTCAAAACAGCGACAAAAACGGGACCAAAAAAAAGCCACAAAAAAAAAAAAAACGACAGAAGAGCGGCAAAAATAAGACGAAACCGAGGATGAAAACACACAAAAAAGAAAAAAATTGCAACAAAAACAAGCCAAAAAAATCACTAAAAAGTGACAAAAACGCAAAAAAGAAAAATTTGAAAAAAATTCAATGGAGAAAAAAAAAAAAACATCAAAAGTGACAACAACACTGGTAACAAAGGGATCCATTTCGATCAGTTTTGTAGGTCTTTGCTTTTAGATTTGGGTAAAGCTGCACTGGAGAAAATGCACTTGGTAAAGGTGGGGGTTTAGAGGTTAAATTAACAGCTTTATTTCAAGCAAATTAAGATTTTTCTTTCTTTCATCTTAATTTAAGTGTAAATATCTCGCCCCATGGGCATATTTCTTGAAATTAGACTCTGAAATCAAGAACAAAAGTATTTATTGCAAGAAAATGTCACTTATTGTAAGATTACTTTTTGCAGTGTATTGACATTTTCTACAGTTACACATTATCCTGGGACCCCTTGGCTTTGGAAATCACTTCCAATCTGGATTGGAAGTTCATTGACGTGAGTTTGGATTCTGTATTTTGACATTTGCAATACAATTAAATGTCAGAAATGTAAACAAAAGTATTGTCTTATATTCATCTTGCGACCCTCGCTTCAGTGTCCCGTGAACCTGAGTTTGGGAACCACTGTCCTAGGGCACAACAATAGACTTCACCCACTTTCAGACAGCATCAGACCACACCCGCCATAAAAACTGCATAGAATCTGTTCAAACGTCTGTTCTTTTACATGTAGATAGATTTGCTTCAGTAGTGACACTGTTTAAAGTGCAGTGTTTTGGATTTATCATGCAGTCTAAATATACACTCAACAAAAATATAAACGCAACACCTTTGTTTCTGCTCCCATTTTTCATGAGATGGACTTAAAGATCTAAAATTCATTCCAGATACACAATATTACCATTTCTCTCAAACATTGTTCACAAATCAGTCCAAATGTGTGATAGTGAGCACTTGTGCTTTGCTGAGATAATCCATCCCACCTCACAGGTGTGCCACATCAAGATGCTGATCTGACATCATGATTAGTGCACAGGTGTACCTTATACTGCCCACAATAAAAGGCCACCCTGAAATGTGCAGTTTTTTGCTTTATTGGGGGTCTGGGGACTCAGAACCAGTCAGTATCTGGTGTGACCACCATTTGCCTCATGCAGTGCAACACATCTTCTTCGCATAGAGTTTATCAGATTGTCAATTGTGGCCTGTGGAATGTTGGTCCACTCCTCTTCAATGGCTGTGCGAAGTTGCTGGATATTAGTGGGAACTGGTACACGCTGTCGTATTCGCCGGTCAAGCACATCCCAAACATGCTCAATGGGTGACATGTCCGGTAAGTATGCTGGCCATGCAAGAACTGGGACATTTTCAGCTTCCAAGAATTGTGTACAGATCCTTGCAACATGGGGCCGTGCATTATCTCGCTGAAACATGAGGTGATGTTCATGGATGTATGGCACAACAATGGGCCTCAGGATCTCATCACGGTATCTCTGTGCATTCAAAATGCCATCAATAAAATGCACCTGTGTTCTTCGTCCATAACAGATGCCTGCCCATACCATAACCCCACCACCACCATGGGCCACTCGATCCACAACATTGACATCAGCAAAGCGCTGCTGTCAGCATGCCAAGTGCACGCTCCCTCAATGCTTGTGGCATCTGTGGCATTTTGCTGTGAGACAAAACTGCACATTTCAGGGTGGCCTTTTATTGTGGGCAGTATAAGGTACACCTGTGCACTAATCATGATGTCAGATCAGCATCTTGATGTGGCACACCTGTGAGGTGGGATGGATTATCTCAGCAAAGCAGAAGTGCTCACTATCACACATTTGGACTGATTTGTGAACAATGTTTGAGAGAAATGGTAATATTGTGTATCTGGAATGAATTTTAGATCTTTAAGTCCATCTCATGAAAAATGGGAGCAGAAACAAAGGTGTTGCGTTTATATTTTTGTTGAGTGTATTTAATGACACGGTAAAGGATACGCTGTACCCCGGGCGCACAAGCGTCCTGCAGACTTGTTGAACAGTGAGTTGCGACGGCGAGGTGACGGCGTTAAACTGTTGCTAAATCGTCTTGAATAAAAGTCGTCCCACCGCTCCCTCCCCGCCGAGCCCTCCCCTCGACAAATGTCTGGGTGTGTGCCGTCTCTGCCCACATTCCTGGGGAGACAGATGGTGGCGCACGGGACACTGGGGGCACGGGCCGCGCTGGGAGGGATTGTTCAAACAGCCCCTGCCTTCGGAGATCAAGAAAGAGGGGGGGGGGAGGTGCAGAGAGAGAGAGAGAGGGAGAGGGAGAGGGGGGTCGGCCATGTTGCTGAGTCGCATAAACAAACAGCAACAGCTGCTCAGTCACCCCCACAAAACCCAACCCCCCCAGGACCCCTGCCCGCTAAAGTTTAGTCTTGCCACCGCTGCTAATAAGATACAATCACTCGCCGCTCTTAATTGTGAATGGCACAAGCAAAGCGGAGCCGGCGTCGCAGCGAGTAGGCGGGCGCCGCGGTTCATGTTTGCATATGTATAAGCCGTAATTAGTCATATTTTAGCTAATTGGTTAAAAGGAGGCGGAGTATTAGGTTCGGTAAACATAGCCGAGCACATGTTTACCTATCAGCGTAGCATTCTTTATGTTAATGCGGATCGTGTGTCGGGTTTTGCTTTAATTACCAGAGGCGTTTCCAACTCTTTTTTGTTTGTTTTTTAGGGGGGGCCCGTAGCACGATACAAAGTTTGCCGACTCTATTGTTCCATGTCCATTTTTAACCTCTTAACCCCCGCCATAACCGGGCACATTTTCAGCGTTACCCAAATACAAAAGCATCTTGGGGGGAAAAAAGTCATAAAAATGTGATGAAAACAAAAACAAAGAACAACAAAAATGCAACAAAAAAGTGACGGAAATGCAATTGGAAAAAAAGCAACAGCTCAAGGAAAAAGATCTGTTTAAATCAGTTTTGTTGGTCTTAGCTTTCAAATGAGGTGTCACACTGGCCTATAGGCTGTGAGCTCCAGTCGAGTTTATTTCAGTGAAGCAGCAATTTTAATGTTGGGCAGGAAAATGATTTGGATTTGATTTTGTTTAAGCAACTGACAGGAAGTGACATAGTTAGAGGCAAAAATGAATGAGTCTGCTATGGAACTTTACCTCTATCTTTATTCTTTATTTATTCCTAATAAAGAATAAATAAAGAATAAAGATCGAGGTATTTATTCCTAATAAAGAATAATAAAGAATAAAGATAGAGGTAAAGTTCCATTGCAGACTCATTCATTTTTTGCCTCTAACTATGTCACTTCCTGTCAGTGTCCAATAAGGAAGTCAAACTATAAACGCCACAAAAATGGTCAAACTAAAGAAAACTGGGTAATGTGTTTTATTATTTTTATCTTAAATATAATCGTGTTAACTAAGTCTCAGCAACAATTGTGTCTAATGTGTTATATGCACTTTAAGTAACCAAGTAAACACGTGATTCTTTTCCGTATTTAACTTTTGCGATAAAACAAAAACAGATGAATGTGTGCGTTCATCTTTGGGGGCCCCCTAGTGGTAATTTCCAGCTAGACCTCTGTTCCTTTTCTTTTTCCCGCAGGACAAGGCGTCGGCTCCGTCTCTTTCACACATTCGCGCTCGTTGACAAATCCTGCTGAGGGTCTTTGCCTCGGTCAGCGGCAGAGGGAGGTATAGAGGAAGGAGGTAAGAGCGAGGAGCACCCGGCAGCATTGTAATGCGAGGATTGGGACGCGGGCCCCGCTCCATCTGCTCGCGTCTGAGGGGCCAGCTGTGCGATCAGGTGAAGGAGCTCGCCGCCTCACTTCACAGAGAAACACCCCCCCCCCCCCTCCTCTCCCCTCGCAGAGCGATCTAGATCATGCTTGTGTTTGAAGTCAGCAAGTCGCCGCTAATTGTCCTTTTTTTTAACGCTTTGGACGAAAAGTTAGCGACACGGCGAGCGCCCCGATCCAAAGCCGTGCGAGTGCCACTTGAATTACAGCGGGCTGATGACTCTGACAAAACGGTCCTAAATTTACTGTTTCAATTTCACTCCGAGCGCCTAATTATCTTTGAAACGCGCGGCAAAAAAAAATAAAAAAAAGTCCAAAGCGTTTGCGGGGCCCAATCCATCTGACTCCGCCGCCGCTAAGGAGAGAGTTAAAAGTGCGTGACGGCGAGATGCGACGGAGGAGCGAAGGTGATTCACGCTATAAGGCCCCCATCTTTGAAATAAATGGTAAAGGGGATGACGCGAGTATACCCAGATGTTTATGCGCTGGATGGAATTAGCGACGGAAAAGAGGGGAGGGGAAGATGGAGCACCCTGACGGCACCCCCTCCCAAACAGCATTAAAGGCCAGGAGTGAGGAGAAGTTAAGGAGCTGATAAAAATTTCCAAATTGGAAATTAACACAATCATCGGATCGTGAACACGCGAGTGCGAAATCATATCAGGGAGGGCCATCAAAAAACCATTTAGAGCCTCAATTAAAGTTATTACCATTAAAGGATCTGCATCTTCAAAATGCCATGAAAAATTAATAATGATTGCCAATCAGAAAAAATGATCTCTCTTCGGGCGAGCGTTCAGGGACCGGCCACGAGCAGAAGGAACTTTGTGTGTCTTCCACTTGTTACCTGAAGGTAGTTACTTGTTATCCGTTAACCTCGGACCAGATCTTTCATTCAATTGGACACATGTTTAGCCAGAACGAACCCCAGAAACATCCTAACAGCAGAGCACAAGGCCCATGAACGGGATCACGATAGGTTAAAAGGCCCTATATCGGTCGAAAGGCCCTATACCCCAATAATTTGCCCCATGAATGGAAAAGAAACAAGAAAAAAACCAATGCCTGAGGTTTGCGTTGCATTATGATTTGTTGATGCTGTGTTTATACAGGCAGAAGCAAGTCAAATTGAAGGCTTTTTAATGCCAAATACTATATTTCAATGCCATTATGCCAGCGAATATTTCATTTCTTCAGATTTGCAAACATTTTATCAAACAGAAGAAAGATCATTGGACAAAACAGGAAACTTTGGAGCAAAAAAAATGTGGTCAATTTAAAACTGCAACTGCAACTGACTGCAATGTCATAATTTTCCGAGTTTAGATTCTTTAATGGGAGCCGAGTCTTTGGGAACCGTTAATTTCAAAGAGCCGTTTAAAAGACTGGCTCTTATTAATGTAACATCTGAATAACACCAGCCAGATAACTCACAATATCTAAGATGTCATCCATAAAAGGCACTTTTTTAAAATTTAAATAATTGAAAATTACAATGAGACTGATATTTCCGCTTTGAAAAAAAAAAATTGTGAATCAAATCTTTTGCCACAACTAATAAAAAGAGGCTGCAACTGTCCGTCAAATCATTTTTAGTGCAAAAAGTCTTTCCCTTGTGTGGCCTGCTCTGTTGTTGGGCTGATTCTTGTGTTCGTTTGGGGGTGTTTTGGGTCAAATTGACTGAAAAAAAGATCCGGCTCTTTTCACAATTGAGATCTGATTCGAACCGTTCACCTTAAAGAGCCGCTCGGTCATGCACGTCACATCACTAGCTTTGCAGAGCATAAGTGAAAGATGCCAGACATTTGGAGCCTCTTTTCGTTCATCCAGTCCCATCATACTTTTGGATCATTTGAATGAAAAGCGATCGGGTCTTAGACAAGGGTCATCAAGAAAATAACCCATAGCAGTAAAAGTATAGGAGTATCTCACTCATGCAACATTAAACAAGTCGAGTGTAGCATTTGTCACTACAAATGATTTAGTCACCTTCACACTTGCTTTCTTTAAATCAATACAATCTGACGTCAAAGGCGAGGCCCCGGGCGTCGCACCTTTGCTCCGACGTGATTTTCCCTGGCTTGATTTGACGCGTACGGCCTGCTTTCGGACTCTAATTCAATATCGCGCGTGTGATTATACCCCCCGTCTCATTGAATAAATCTCCATTATGCCCGGGCGCGGAATGCCAAGATGCAAAAAGCTGAACATTATCGAGTTTAAAACCAGACAAATGCGGGCCTCACCTGATCCCTGGCAGGCTTGTGGGTGGCCATATGGCGCTCCAGCTGAGTGCGGTAAGCGAACGTGTAGTTGCACAGGGGGCAGGCGAAGTTCTCCTCGTTCTTCTCATGGCGGTACTTGATGTGCTCCTTCAGCGATGTCAAGCGCTTGTACCCGCGGTCGCAGTAGGGGCAGGTCAACAGTTGGGCGAAGGCATCTGGCGTTCCAGGTGGTAGGTCTGCGCGGAGGGGAAGGCATGGGGGGGGGGGAGACAGTGGGGATGGGGGGGGGGAGGAAAGGGGAAAGCGGGCCAAAAGGTCAGCGAAATCAATGGCAGCTAATGGGCCGGCTGCCCAGAGTGGTATGGGAGTTATGAGTGCAATCTGCTCCTCATGAGAGACACAGTGTTGGGCCTGGCATCCACTGTGACCAACCCCCCCCCCCCTCCCCATACCCCGCACACAAACGGCAAAACATACATCTACACTCGTTAGCTTCGACGCTTTTCCGTTTGTTTGTAGCAACGGGGCACTTCGCCAAATAGCCTATTTATTGAGGAGGGATTAAAAAGGGATTATTTCTGTACCTGATTTTAACTTTTTTTCTTGTTTGCTAGTTTACAAAAATAAAAGACGCATTGTCAGTTGTGGTCCAAACCCATTCCGGACTCTCCTCACTGGAAAATATCTAACCCTAACCGGTCTGAAATGTCATCAAACAAGCAAAGTGACCGTCCGATCATCAACAGAAAAATACTATTCGAAACAAGATCAACATTCTCAATTAAAGTCATTTAAACCCATGCCCTGATATTCACTTTTGGCAGTGCTTATGGAAAAAGCGCCATCTTATCTTAGCAAAATGGCTTGAAAAGTGCTTGAATTAAGACGTTTGATGCCGATTTTGAGCAGGTTTGCACCGTCTTGAAATAAGATCGCCAATGGAACAAGCCTTAAGTCAACTAAAATACAAAACACAAGACAAAAAGGCAAGTAAGAAATGTCATTCTTGATCCATTGACGATAAAATGGTCCAAATCTACTCAAAATGTCCAAGATAAGATAAGCATTTTTTTCCAGTGTAGGTATTCCTTTACAAGAACGAGTTTATAACCACTTTCCCGGGAACTGTGCTTTCGCAGTAACGTAAACAACAACAATTATTAGCCTGCTAGCTAGCTCCATCCTCAAAAGGTCTTCTTTCATAAATGTCTGATTTACAAGACACTGAAGGACAAAACACACAACTTTTTATTGTATTTAAGTAGTTAAAAAAGACAGAACTGCGGCTCTACATCTTTGTTCATTCACTTAACTAAATAAATCAAGTCTAAACGAATCAAAACAAATACCGAAACGAAGTGGTATGAACTTGCGCAGCCTTTCATTGAGAGCCACCCCGGAGGATCCGTTTACGTCGCATAGTAAGCCCAACACTCGATGCCCCGCGTCCCCTCGTCAATGAAGCGCATACCTCACTCATATAGGCTTCCCCTGGCGCTGCTCCTGCCTGCCAACTTTTGAATAGACCTCACGACGTAAAGCAAGCTCTGGCTCTGCCGTTATTGTAAATGTGCTACGACGAAAGGGCAGATTGGTCATGTTTGATGAATTGCGGAAAACGGCGAATCCTCTGAGTTACTAATCCAGTTCCATTGTAGCTTTGTTTTGGTCCTGAGTTTGCACTTTGTCACTCTTATCCTGACGATGGAAATAGTTTGACCGTCATACTGTGCTGCCCCAGTGTGGCGTGAAAGACTTGCACACAGTCATCTTTAACTGTCTCCTCTTACATTCACGCGGCCTGAGTCAGAGCGGCTCTCCTGAGAGGGCGAGGTGCACTATCTGATTTCAGGCCCCTGCCCAGCTGTTGCTCTGGAGCTGTAGGTAAACACTGAGGCATCCGGCCCCGGGTCTGTGGGAGCCACAGCTGCCCGCGCGTGTCACCGGGGCCTGTCTGCGAGCAGTGTGAGGCAGGGGGGGGGGGAGAAACGACCACCACGAACACAACAGCACGGACTTCTTGTACTCTTGTCACGGCCAAAAATGCTCGAGTGCACATGTAGAAATCACACGCACAATCGCAGCTAAAACCCCCAAACCAAGTAGCCCGAGTCACTGCTGAAATCTAATTAGCGCAAAACTCCCTGCCATCGTCATCTATATGACAAATATTTACTTCGTTTAAGTCCACATCCCAGTGCTTTATTAATTACAACATATCATTGTCTAATTAATTTCCCGTCCTCTCGAATGTGCCTCCCAAAGAACTAATTGTCGGACTTTGGGCTGTCATGTCGCCGGCGCAACATAATTAGTTTGTTAATGCTGTTTTTTGTTTAAAGTCCTTTTACATTTTCATATTTGCAGCACGTTAATATTAGATTTTAATGATGTTTTGAGCCGTCGGAAATACACCAGTGGTTTCCAAACACTGGGCTGCGATCGGAAAGTAGGTCACCGACGATTCCGGCTTTCATTAAAATTCAAGAAATGGGGCAAAATATAGCAATCGAAAGGTAGCAGTCGCATCTAACACGATCACTGTATCTGCGTTTCGGTCTCGTACCGTTCTCCTCCGGGCCGGCCGCCTCCGGGGTGCCCAGGCGGGACAGCTCCTCGGGGGCCTCCGGGTAGATGATGGCAGTGTCCCCCCTCTGGAGGTACTCGGCGATGCTGTCCACGTGACCGTCGCTCTCGTCCAGCTTCCGTTTGGAGAAGAAGTCCTCGAACTCTGAAGTGCAATCCACGCTGTTCACTGAAACGGGACCGGGGGGGTGAGGGGTTGGGAAAAGAGTTGGGGGTGATCGAAGGACTAGCAAAACATTTCAAACTGAGGGAGTGTTTTGTTTTTTGGTAACGATTTACAATGGTTTTGATTTGAACTATGTTTCTCTCAAAGTTTATTGTCATTAACTAAGAAACTGGACACACTGCTTCATCAATTGAGACTTATTGGATTCCTCAGCCGCTCTTGAGTGACAAACTGACTTTAAAGGGATATTTCAGGATTTTTGTTGTTGATGTCTGGAGATATTTTTTTCTTAAATTTTGAAGAGTCTAGTGGCGCTAGGCTAGGGCAAGGCTAAAGCATTTCTATGGTATCAGTTAGCCTGCATTAAAAACAGTCTGACCCACTCCACAGTGCACCTGAGGTAAATCACTTATAACACCAGACTAACCATATAAATGTCTGTGTTAATAGAATAATGTTTGAAATATAACTGACCTTGTATCACATGAATTACTGCAATTTGAGGGACTATTTTCTCGCAGATCACTCCGCCGCTGCGTTAGCTTACAGCCACGAAGCTGATTCTGCTCAAATATAAGTTGTTTTAAATGCAAAATGGTTAAAAATATTCTATCGACACAGACATTTATATGGTTAGTCTGGTGTTATATGTGATTTACCTCAGGTGCACTGTGGAGTGGGTCAGACTGTTTTTAATGCAGGCTAACTGATACCATAGAAATGCTTTAGCTTTGCCCTAGCCTACCGCCACTAGTCTCTTCAAATATAAGAACTGCATGAATTTAAGAAAAAAATATCTCCAGACATCAACAACACTCTGGATAACTAGGAAATGAGGCCCAATGTCAAAATTCCTGAAATATCCCTTTAAGTGTGAACTCGCAGAGGAGACGCAGATATCTCGTGGTTGTACAGGAGGCTGCTAAGTATACAAGAACCGCAATGAAATAAATGAAAACCGTGACCTTGGTTGTGGGGAAATTGGTATTGAGGACGCCTTCATTTGAACGCTGCAACCTCAAAATATTATGGCTGCACTTTGAGGAAAAATTCCTCCAAATTACTGGGTTTGCCTGTCACGCTACGGCGACGAAGAGCGAGAGACGAGAGGGAGGAAAAGAAACAGATGCAACCCAATCCGGGCGCTTGATAAATGTGCCACTAGGAGCTGCGTTCGTGAAGAAAACATCCCTGACCTAATTTATTTGTGACATAGAATCCGATGGCGTTAGCTTAAGACTGTAGAATCAGCGCCCCAAATGCGGGGCCGCGCCGTAATCACTGTCTCCACTTTCACATGAAGGGTCAATCACCAGCGCAGGCTTATGTTGATGCTGTGTCGGACAGATTACCGAGGCCAAACCACAAACTGGCACAAAGCGGAGAGGGGAGAAAAGCCCCGCCATAGCACACAGGAATATATCTTAAGCTCGCCAAAGTGCTGAGGCCACACAATGCCTTTTTTTTGTTGTTGCTATTGCTGCTCAAATTATTTCCTCCTCCCCCCCTCACCCTCCTTCTCTTCAGGAGAAACTCTTTAAGCTGTGGGCAGGAGATAGCTGCCTCGGAGAACGCTAAAGACAGCGGGTTTCATTAGAGCCGGCTTGGCTTTAAAACAACGATAGCCCAGTAGAGAATGTTAATTGTTTATGTTTAGTCATTGCGTTGGAAGATTTGGAAACGGAACAAGATCAACAACAAGCACTTACTATGCGAAGACTGACCAGACCCTTTTAATAATGCTCGCTTTGTTGTGGTCCACGTTTGAGTAATCCTGCACTGAAAATAGTCTGTTCCGTCTTTTCCAAACTCCATACACTTACACATCTGACTCCTTTCCATCATTTCAGAGCGTTTCGGCGAGAGAACGTACGCCAAAACACCCCTGAATTCCAACACACACACACACACACAACCAGAGCAAAACCGCGACTCCGTTTAACCACGTCCCGCACCCAAAAAGTGACATCTCATCAGCGCTCATCTCGCTTAATTAGCCGGGGTTTTTTTTGTTTTTTTTTACAGCGCGGCCAAGGTGAGTTTAAGGGCCATTTGTTAGGCCGTCACGATCGCCGCGCTCCAATTTGCGAAAGGTCAAGGTAGCGGATATTCGGCTGTCAAAGATGGCGCGGAAATGTCATCCGTGCCAATGCGTCACGTTTGTAACAGTGATCGCGTCGTTTACGGCATCCTTATTAGGCGCTCGCTCCCGCTCACTCCCGACCGCCCGGCTAATTGCGCGGGCCTTTTCTGCCGGATCCGTGTCATGTGCGGATGAGCGGCTGCAGCGCGAGACACAATATTGGGGTGTTTTTGTTTTTGTTTTTTTCGTTTGCGGAAATCACCTGGACGTTTGCGGAAAGCTTTGCCAGCCGGAATGGCATGTGCGGGATTGTCTTCTACGGGCAGGCAAAGCAAATTCAAAACATTCGGGAAGCGGCTTGTGCTATTATTGATCGGAGTGGAACGGGAAAGGATGTGTAGCTTCTTACATTTGGCAAAAGCAGAAGAAGAAAAATGCCTACACAAGACCGGGGGAAGTCAGTCTTTCGTGAGGGGGAGGGTTGACTTTAGTTCACTACGAGAGTGTCCTATAAGCTGGTTGTCATGGCGTCCGGCGATATCGTGGAGGGGGGGGGGTGTGCAGCTGCAAATCAGCTTAGTCGGCTTTAATGAGAAATGGCAGGTGGTTTTGGTTCCTCTAGGAGTGACAAGACACTCAACACTAGGAACAAGGCTAAAAGCGCAGAGTGAAACCGTTTGGAAATTAAATCTATAGCAAACTTTTCTACATTTGCAAGAGAAAATGGCGCAAAAGCTTATAGAAGTCGTTCAGGAAGCGTGATGTTTTTGTTTGCAAGTGACTCATACAGAGATCACGAGTTAAGGACCATGTTGCAACACAGTGTTGGCACAATTTAGTCAAGGGAACGGTGACGAATAGACAGGAGCTAAAGGGGCTTACCTGTACCGTTCCCGACTGCTTGCAAAGTGCCGTCGGGCCCCAGGGCGTCGAAATCGTCCTTCATTTCATCTGCACAGAGGAGAAGGAACAAGCTGGTCAAGAGATGCAGCGCAAACTTTCCTCGCACCTAAAACGACTTGATATTTCATTTCATTTCTCGCGGCGTACGGACTTTCTCTTCATTTCATGGGGAGGCACGGAGGCCGCTTCGTTGGCCATGTTTAATGAACGCTATCGTCGTTGCCAGACTGTGACTTGTTTACCTTTAACATGACAACAAGCGCCGCGAGTGAGGGGGGGGGGGGGGGGTGTTCTGGCGCAGAGGGAGCTCCAACGGTCTAAAACAACGTGATTAAACACAGCAACGCGCCTTCTCCACCTGAACAATCACGGGGGCACAGCGAGCGAGGGCATTACCGCAAACCGGCCGCGGCATGCACCGACACGCAGCCGTTATCGTACGTCATTTGGAACGGGCGCTTGTTTCTGTTTCTTTCTCTTTTTTTTTCCTGTTCAAAGCTGTTTTTTATGCGAGCGTTTGGTTAAAGAAATGGCAGAGAAGAGAGAGAATGAGAGCTATAGGGCCTGGCCGCGAAACTATAAAGATCTTTTTTAAACCACAAATGGAACAGCGCAAGAGGCAGGGAGGGAGTGGGTAACCTCATTGGTCGGGGGAAAAAACCTCAGCTGGGAGGAGTGCTCGGGGTAAGAGCTGCCAGATAAAAAAAAAGAAAAGGCAATTGATAACATGGCTTACTGCAAATATGACTAAGTAGTTTTTAAAATCAATATGACTTTTTGAGCTTTTTTTGTTTAATGCTACAATATTTTTCCCCGTCAGAAACATGTCAAGACTGGTTTGTTATCCATTAAAGTCCAACAGACATTTCAGAACTGCTTTATAACCTCTTACCCCCCGCCTCAACTGAGTGCATTTTCTCCAGTGCAGTATTACCCAAATCTAAAAGCTTCTTGACTAGAGCCGATAGGCCAGTGTAACGCCTTATTTGAAAGCTAAGAGCTACAAAACTGATCTTTATCCTCGCGTGGTTGCCATGTTTTTGGTGGCTTTATTTGTTTTTTATATAAGTAATGATACAATTAAGAGAAAACTATAAAATATGTAAACCTTTCTATTTTCGCTCTACGTTTTTCATACTTGTAAGTTGTCTTGTAAGTCTCATCAGATTTTCAACCTGTGACATGTAAAAAATTATCAATGCTGCTAATCAACAATTGTACTGTTGAAATCTGCAACAACCTAACTGTAAATCATTGAGTAGTGTGGGTATGTCCATATATGAGAAAAAGAAAAAAAAAAAGAAGATGCATATGAACTTGTTATTTGCAAATTACTTTTATTTAAACAGGCACACGCACGCCCCGGCTGTGTCTGTGCCTGGGTAACTCAGGTATTATAGGTAATGTGAAATTTTGCCTGCAGCTGGACACATGCGCTTCAATAATGTACATCTTAGATTTCTACAGTGTTGTATTCTCTTACAAATAATCCTGAAATGCATGAAAGTATCTTGAATATGGGGTAGGCACTCATAAGCTTTCTTGCTTCGGCCTACTCCTTTTGAGTTATTATTTTTTTGGTATATATAATAATGTAAATAATTGCTCAAATAAATCAAATCAAACAAATTGTTGCGGTTTTGTAGCATTTTTGTGTAAGTAACATGACCAGACTTTGGGGAGCTTTTTTGTTTCTCTTTAGTGGCATTGTTACATTTTCATCTTTGTTTACATCTCGTTTTCATAGCTATTTAGGCGCTTTTTTCCCATGAAGCTTTTAAATTTGGGTTATAGCAACCTGGAGAAAATGTGCTCGGTTCAGCTGGGAGTTAAGAGGTTATGAATCTGAGGGGAACCTATTGTACATGTTTTTTTCTTGTTGGTAGGAGAAACCTACACAGACACGAGGAGAAAATTAAACTCGGCCTGGTCCTGGATCGAACCCAAGACATTCCATCCCGGCCTTCCACCACGTAGAAATCACAGCCTTTAGCTACCTGAATTTGAGTTAGCATTTAGCTCAGAGGACACTTTTAGACGCTAATTTGTATCTGAAGTCAAATCTCCAAAGGTCTGCATCCATTAATGATTTCTCACGAAGGCTTTCGACATGTGGTCAGTGAAACAACAGCTGAAAACATCTGGATCTTTTATCATTTGCGACGATTGATGGCTAATGCTAACGGCTATAGGAAAAATACATTGAGCAGGCTAACGGACTCTGAAAAGTCTCCTGGACTAGCCTACTTGCTAACTGTCCACTTTAGGATCAAACGCTACTTCTCCTTTTTATGTCTATGTTCTGCCACACGTCACGCTAAGCTAACATGTTGTTTTTAGCCTTATTTAAAGCGCTGCTGCTTCTAGAATGTTCTGTAAAACACCTCCTTTTTGTCTGTATGTGTTACACCTACAACTACACCACTCTGGCTCGACAAAAAGCTTTGCAGGTGCTGTTGCGGTCCCCCCTCCCCTTGAAATTTTACGGCGTTTCCTTGGCGCTTCAATGTCAGACCCGAAGATTTCGACCGGATTTTAAGAGTGTCCCGTAGCAGTGATTCGGGATGCCAATCGGGATAATGGCCTGGCACAGGTGAGGCGCCGTAAATAACCGGTGTGGACAGGCTCGTAAACAGGAATCTGCCGTTCCCCCCCCCCACTCTTTCCGTGAGCGCCGCGGGGTGGGCAAAAAAAAAAACGGGGCCCTCCTCCTTGGCTCCGCTAACAAATTCAATCAAGGTGCTTTCCCAGAACACAGGGATTTGCAATCTCCGAAAGGGAATTGTGCATCTGCTGCTCTCCGCGAACTGGGGGGGTTATCACACAAGAGGGACATCGGTTCATTTATGTTCGGGAATGGCGCGGCGATGAGGTGCGGCGGCGTTTACTGTCCCCGTAGGAAAATCTGACCTCTGCGTTTCACCCAACCTTCGATGCCGTGGAGGTAGCACTCCCATTATCCATAAACCCATTGAAAATCTGAAATAACTTCTACTTGGTTGTAACAATATGTTTAAAGTCACTTTCTCTTGCGACATCTTTCACACCTCTTTGGGAAGCAGTTTTCTAGGTCTTCGGTTCCAAACGTGCTCAGCGGAGGCCTGTCCTTTCATGCCCAAAGTCTATAGGAGCTTACTTTGGTGTCGTGAGAAGGAAGGGTGGGTGTATTGTTGATCATATTGTCTTCCTGCTTACATTACGCCCAGGGCAAGAGCCATTCTCCCTTTGTGTTTCCGCGGAAGGCTCGAGACGTAAGAGTTGCGGGATGCTTTCAGATGCTCGCAATCCTTGGGTTACGCGAAATTAAAGATTTGGCTCTTGTGGCGATGTGATAAATACCCCTGTCAATAGCTTCGGAGAATAATGACAAGCTCCTCCACACACACACACACACGGCCATGTCCTACTTTAACTTTCCCCAAGTCTTTCTTTTCTTTTTTACTCGAAGAACATTTGCACCACCAAAGAGCATCTGCAAACCACAACCCCAGAGCGCGTAAACGGCATAAATTAAGCGGCGACAAAATAAACAGATTGAAAATAACCCTACGCCGCAAAGAGTTATGAGGATGGAGACGGAGAGGTGCCGGAGTGTCCTCCTCCTAGGCACCATGTTTGCCTTGGGTAATCAAATTTGGCCACATAGTTTGGGTGTGATACAGAAAGTTGTGGTGGGGGGGGGGGGAAGGGTTTGCAAGCGTGCGGAGGGATTTAGCGAGCCGGCTCTGTGTCCATGTTTACCTTGGAAAACTTTTGTTATCTGTGGCTTGGGGGAGAGAGTTGCGGAGGGGTCGCTTCTAGTAGGAGGTAGGCTAACCCCACTTATACCTCTCCGTGGACACCGAGCGTAAAAAAGGAAGAGTGGCAGAGTGGCGACCGGCGCGCCAAGAAAATCAAACGAAAACGAGGTAAGAGTAACAAGAGGGATCTGGTTACGTGCTGGTGAACCGCAAGTATGCCCTATTCTTGGTCATGGAAAGACTATTGGAAGAAGCGTCCGAGGAGTTGTGTTTTGGCTGCACTAAATCACGAGGGAAACCGAGGCGGTTAGGTACACAGCGTTTTGAAAGAGCAGACGAAAGGGGAGGGGGGGGGTGTACCCAGATACCTCCACATGCAGTCATCATTCCACCTATTTTCACAGCGCACCGGAGCTGTTTGGGCAGAAAACATTCCCGTTTTTACGGCCGGTCACCGCAAGCCCATTCGCTTTCAAGTTCTGGCCCGCTGCATTTAGGCCCATTCGTCTTTCGCTGCACCGGGGACAAAGGCAAATATCTGTGTGAAGCGAGACGCGTTTGGGAATTGGAGCTTTGTTTCAACTTTGACTTTGTTTTATGTGACAATTCGAGGGCATGGAAAACGGCTAAAACTATAGCTTTTGTGAAGGAGGCGGACACTTTGTTGTGAGATCATTCCGGTGGAACAGCGAGAATGAGATAGTAGTCATTACTTACAACTTTATTTATCTTGGCATAACAGGAGACCTTTAATCATCAAAACTAAGACATACTCGGCAATCTTAAGCATTTTCACCATTTCTGTCAAAGCACAAAGTCCAAAATTAAAAGCCAGAATGCATTAGGTGTGTCAGAAATCTGATGAAACTTCCTCACAGAACTTTTTCTTTTACTCAGTGAGAATTGAGCCAATCCCGGTCCACTGCCAATACGGCAAACCTGACGACATAACGCGCGGTTTCGTTGCAAGTCCCCAAACTCCCCTTTTGTCCCGCCCCGTTTATTAAAAGGCGGAAAAGGGAAGAAAGGAAAAAAAACGGAGCAGGTGATTTATTTGAAAACTGTCTGTCTGTCGGGGTTGATAATGATGTCATGTTTTGTTGCTAGCACATCGCGTCCACACATCCCCGCCGTGGGATTGGGGAATGTCAAGGACGGCTCCAGACAGCGCCGCGATTGTGCCCGGCAATCACCCAGCGCCCGAGATACAACTTTTCTTTGTTCTCCTCGCTCTGACTCATTCCGCCGGTCAGCCACGATCATCCCCCATTAAAGATCTGAAAATGACTTGAACCTTATTAATATTGACCGCACGATACGCCGCCTTTTCTTAACCTGTGGAGGAACTCTTTAAAAGGAGCAGATCACTGGGAGGAGAGTGTCAGGGGGGGTGGGGCGCAAACTTATCTCAGACCCAAGTTATGTGCTGAGGTATCACTGTAGACACTTAGGCACCGAGGAGGGAGGAAGAAAAGAAAGAAAAAAAAAGGAAAAGAAAAGAGAGGCTGGGAAAAACGCAGCAGCCGCAAAGATTGGGAAAGAGACTCCCAAACGCTCTAATGAACTTGACTTGCTCGGCGAAATATGTCAGACGCTTTATCACACGAGAAGCATATTATCTGGGATTGCTACATAGTTGAATTACAGACATTATGGCACCGCGGGTCTTTATCAAATAAACAATTACCGTATGCAACGACAGCTTGTTTATCCTTTATCTTGATTTATTTACCGAAGTGTCTTTTCTCCTCCACTTCTTCGCGCCCCTCCCTCTTAAAGACCCCAACAGATTATTTAGGGAGAATGTTGATCCCCGTTAAGTTTTTCTCCCCCCCCTCCCCCCTAATAAATGTGCAATTTTCCCCCGTATTAAAATTTAAGACTCCCCGAATGCGCCCCGCTTGCCTCGCCACTGTGCACAGCTAGTTCATTAGCAAAAATGAATAGCAAAAGGCCGGCTCATTTAAATCGGCTGTCGTACATGACTTCTCGCCGTACTCTGTTCCTGTCACATGCTTCCAGGAATCATTGACTCTTATTATACATGTAAATGGCTATCATAAAAATAAAAATTTCATTTAAGATTGTTAATGACTTTTTTGCAGCAGTCTGGCTTCCTTTAATGATTATACCCTGCCCCTAATTAAAAGTATTTATCTTTCAAGCATCCGTGACTGCGGCGGCGGCAGACACAGGCGAGACAATAAAGATCTGCTTTGACAAACACCGAGTCCCGCTCAGTGCGGCGAGGTCGGGGACTTTTTAGCCTGCGTTTTAAATATGTTTCACTATATCATTATATTAAAAAAAAAAAATCAGCTACATTATGAGATCTATACGGGGTGGGAAATGTGGGGAATTTAGAGGCTGAGGAGTTTAACACTTTGTCCGCGCAGCAAGAAGGTTTGGGACTTTTCTGTGTGAAGTTTTGCATGTGTCCTGACACTCATGGTTTTCCCCCGTTGTCCCAAAACATGCATAAAAGCCTAATTCTCCAGCTAGGTGCTCCCAGAGGCGAGTAGAGAAGCCAAAATATTCCCTCTAGTAAGAGTAATGCTACTTTGAAACCATTTTACTCAAGTACAAGTAAAAAGTAGTAACCAAAAATAAATACTTGAGCATAAAAGTCTGATTTATGTTTCAGTTGTGGCATCATTTATGAAAAACTAAACTTGTAATGATATGAAAATTCTAATATTTCTAAAGAAAATGAATGAAGTGTTAACTGATCATGTATTAACGCTAAATTAGGTGTCGGGGAACTATGTATGAAAATGTCCCGTTGAATTAATTTAACTTCTGTGTTTTTACCACCCTGGATGATATCAAGCTCTGCTGGAATGTAATTAGAGTTTGCCTGGTGACTGTGCAATATGCAACACCTGTGCGCTTGGAGTATGTCACCACCCAATCTACATCTGATGGGACCACATGTTTGGCCCTTTGAAGAAGAGAACTGGATCTTTCCCGAAACGTTGGGGAACTATGAACAAAAATGTCCTGTTAAATTGATTTAACTTCTGTGTTAATAAGGTGTAGTGGTAACACTTTATTTTACAGTACTCCTGATACATTGTAACTAAATTTAGTACAATGTAATGTGCTCTGTAACAATGTGTAATAACTTGTACCTATGGGTTCAATACACAATGGAATAATATGTATTAGTAGTTTGTAGCTACATAATGTAATAAGACATAACTCTAACCCTAACCTTAAGCCCTAACCCTAAGGGTCTTGTGTCCTATTACATTATGTACCTGCAAAGTACTAATACAAGTTATTCCATTGTGTATCTAACCCATAGGTACAGAGCACATTACATTGTACTAAATGTAGTTTAGTACAATGTATCAAGGTACTGTAAAATAAAGTGATACCGGTGTAGTTATTATAAAGTGTTACGGAGTACTTCATTACAATATTTCTCGAGTAGAAGTAGTGAATGACATACTACTCTAATAAGTACAGTTTCTTCAAAATGTTACCGATGTACTTGTACTTGAGCAAAATGTATATAAGTACTCCCTGCCTCTGGGACTGCTGACTATGATCTAAGCTCAAGCTCCTGACTCACTGCGCAGATGTACTGGTTAACAACATTCTCTATTGTACAATGAACTATACAAATACAAATACTGCACAAAAATACTAACAAATAGGTAATGAGTAGAATCTGGCTGCGTGTCACTCTCGCTGAGCAATAGGAGGAGTGCTGCATTAAAGAATAAATCACTGAATCGCTGCAGAATGAGCGTATGAAACAATACAGTGTAGTATTACCTTCACTCCGCAGTAGAATGGGTATTAGAGCTACTACTACTACTACTACTACTTCCTGGCATCTCTCCCCAGCACTTGTTTTCTTCCCCGCACTTTGCAACAGTAAAACAGTTTCTCTTATTTTCCGAGGTTATACATAAATGTAAATAAGTTGTGTGTTGTCTGGCTCAGGGTGGGACTCTGTGCAAAGCGTGAACCAACTGGTGTACCCCCCCCGCCGCCCGCTCGCAGGGAAACTGTTTACGAGCGGAGCGGCAAGCGAGCGGCGGCGGCGGCTCCTTCCGGCAGACCTGGCTCCAGCCCTGTTTGCCGAGCGCTCGCCGAGGTTTGCCTAAGTGTGCGCGGGCACCAGATGGGAGGGCCTCGCCGCCGCAGAGCAAGCACCGGAGCCAGGATGAGCACACACAGCCTCCAAAGTTTGCTCGGGCGGACACTTTGTGACTGACAGTATCACCTGAAGAGCTGCACGAGATGCTCTCAACAGTATCACGTTTCATCTTAGTTCTCAGGCTTTTTTATTCTACGATTACAACACTATCAATGGTTGGGTAATCGGGTGCCCCTTCAGAACATTGTTGAAGGATTACAAAGACCAGACGGCCCTGGTTTCTGCTTTGAAATATTCGCAAAATCTGGGAATTTAAAGCAGTACTAAGTAACTTGTTTACCTTAATAAATCCTTTCCGTAGTCCCTTTGGGGGTAATACAAGTGTTAATGGGATGATTGGGGGTCTTTCATCTCCCCCTGGTGTCTCTGGCCAGAAAACCATGCTTGCAACTTGACTGCCACCGGGTCGGAGCAAGCAATACACACCAATAGAATCATGAAGAAGAAGCTAACAGGCTAACAGGCAAAGCTAACTGCGGGCTAGCACCACTTTAAACAGTATTTACAGCCCTTCGCCTTTTCTCTCAGCGTAGTATTTACTCTCCAAGACATTTAATAAGTCGTAACTTGCTACGACACCTGCAGTTGCGCTTATGGCCTTTAGGGGCAAGAGTTACTTAGTACTGCTTTAAGCCGTCTTTCTTACATGTTGAACTTACTTATTCAACTGGCGGGTCGCGGTCCAAAAATGGGTCACAGGACCATTATAAGTGGGTCCCGAGCTTTTCCCACAGGAATTTTTCTTGTAGTATTTATCAACTGGTAAAGCACCCAAGGCAAATAAAAAGACATGATGTTCCAAAGTGGGGTCAAAGTGGATCACGGGCCTGGTATCCTGGGGTTATGGTGGGCCATACCAGTTGAGAACCGCTGAATTAAATTGTAGCATAATTTGTGAATATTGTACCTATGCACGTACTTGAATGGGAAGAAGAAAATATGGGAAAAGAGAGAACCAGAAGGAATCGAAAAGGCCTCCGCGGAGTGTTCGTAGTCCCATTAAACATAGTGCCTTCTTTACTTTTGAAAATAGCTTGTTTTGGAACTCGTCCCTGGATGTTCTTTCCATCATTCAGCGCAACAGATTGAAGATTTGGTCGCACAAACATTTATTGGACGCGGCATTAATCTTGCCGTTATTTGTCGTGCCATGGCGCTTATAGCCAAAAAGTTTCTCGAAACACAAACTAAGAGTGGATTTGTGTGTGTGTGTGTGTGTGTGTGTGTGTGCGCCTGCGCTGTTGGACTCACCGGCGCCATCCACAGACGCGCTCAGCATGTCGTTGTCGGGCCAGATGTGCTCCACGCCGCTGTCCCGCATGTCGTCGTCGTCGTCCTCCTTGCCCAGGAGCCCGTGGCCCTCGATCCGCGGCGACCCCTCGGGGTTGGTGAGGCTCCCGGGGCTCCCCGTGCCGTTCAGCAAGGGGTCCTCCTCCGAAACGGGCATCTTGTCGTCCTCCTCCGAGTCTGAGCCGGTCTCCACCACGTTCTCATAGTTCAGTGCTGCAAGAGGGAAGAAAGAAAGGGAAGGACATTGAGTCTAGATGTTTTGGGGAAATGGTCGTTTCACTAGAGCGAGAAACCGCACCGCCAAGACCATCATAATTCACGTTCACATTATAAAAAATGACAGAGAAGTATTCCCAGGGCTGACAGTCAGGCGTCACCTTATGAGCACTTTGGTGTCGCATGTGTTTTAATGCGCACAAGCACGTGAAGTGGTTCAACGTGAAAGTTAAATGACAGAGGATTCTGACAAAAATATGGCTATGTTGTTTTGGAAATTGTGGTTGATTCCCAGATGAAAAAGGTCACCCCACATCACTGCTCGCTCCAAGGCGTGGGTGCGCTTTTCTTTTTTTTTTTTCTCTTGCTTCTTTTTGTGGGTTACACCCCAATTACAGCATCCACTCCTGGAATCTGCGCCGGGGCTGGCGGGCGGCGGACAGCTGGAGGGAGATGCGGCCAAAATAGCCACTAATTTTCAGTGGTGCTCACATGCCTGGGATGCCAACGAGCTGCACCTTTTCAGGAGGGCTGTGCTCGCAGCATAGCCGTCACGTTTGAGATGCCCCGCATAGCACGTACAATATTACAAATGGGATCGCTATGCATACAAGAGGCTTAACCTATAGTCATTTGGATTATTCATCGCATGTACAGTAGCATCTTCATGTTTGCCCATCCGCTGAACCGTGAACGTAAATGTCTTCTTCTTTTTTTTTTTTTCTGAACGTACAGAGACAAGACAGAAACCTGATGCGAAAGCAACATTAGCAGGCCCCACAACACTCCGGGCTCACACATATGCCTGCTTTGCCTAAAAATAGACGCCTGTAAATAAGCCTGTGAACTCAATCAAAGGTGGCCGCTTGTAAATGAGTCCACCGCGGGCAGGTTGTCGGTGAGGACTGGCGGTGCGCGGTGTAAATCGTGGCATAAAAGGACGTCAGAAGACTTATTGGTGGAGCGCAGATGGAGCGCTGGGCGAGCCAGGAACATGGCATCGCACTGGGACACACCTCATTGGCAGCACGTCCAAGAATGTTCTGTGGTGGGAGCCAATCACGAGGAAGGGCTCGTAGTGAAGAGGTGGAGGCTGTTTTATGTGAATTTATGTCTCGCAGCCATAAAAAGGCTACAGCCAGCTCATAAGTCAGCAGTCTTTAGTAAAATCAACAGATTTATATCTAATAGCTCTGCGATGGCGTGTCCCCTTTATATTTGAACATAAATACAAACAGAATAT
Organism: Neogobius melanostomus; assembly: GCA_007210695.1. NCBI lineage: Eukaryota > Metazoa > Chordata > Actinopteri > Gobiiformes > Gobiidae > Neogobius > Neogobius melanostomus. The sequence continues at coordinate 1,955,581 of VHKM01000397.1, forward strand.
GCAAAATGCCTTCTACTGTGACCATTGGAGACACCCATATATCACCAACACTTGAACTTTCTCTGAATCAAGAGGCAGATAAAGTCCGTGCGAGACATTTGTGAGACAAACGTTATACATATGAAAAGATAAGCCAGCACCCGTCTCTTCCCGACACGTCTCGTACGATTGACCGGTCCGCACTTGCCTTCAGCCAACAACTGCACAACAGGTGCAAATTAAAATGAAAACAGGGCTTTCAGACGTGGGAGGAGAGGTGGGGGGGGGGGGGGACCGTGGGGGCTGGGGGTCGCGTAGACAAGAGGGGCAGTGCGTGAGCGCGCTGACCTGCCTCGAATACCAATCGACGGAGGAAACAAAACCTTTTCAAGAGGTGTGATCACAAGGGTTTAGGCAAGTTCAGACTTAGTAATGCTCCTTAGAGATGACAAAAAGGCAGTGCGGGCTAGGGAACCACGAGTGGAATGAGACGTTAGGATTCCTGGGTGGTCCGCTCCCCTCACACCTTCATCTGTTCCTCCAACTCTGGCAGCGCATGTACGCGTCCCGACCGCGCTAGCACCTGTCCAACACTTTTCACAATCGGACGGACATTTAACAACCCTCTCAGATCCATTTCCCTAATATGTAATAAACACATCATGATTTAGGAATTCCCCTTTGTGCTCCACCACCCCAGGTTCTGAACCCCTCATAGCGCCGCTCCATCATGTCTGTGCCCCCTAACTTTCCAGGAGGGGGGGGGGGGACACAGGAACAAAGGCCCGGAGGCTTGGGAAGCGATCAGCCCTTCCCTGTGAACCTGATCTCTGGACGCAGACTCATTGATGGAAGTGCGGGGGCCACTGAATAAAATTATCCAGGGCTGGACAGGTTCTAAAGAGCCATTCTTCCTCCAGACACGGACGGAGGGAGCTTCTTTTTGTTGTCGTGGCCCTGCGAGGCGCGATGCTTTAAGTTACCTCTCCTCCAAAACTTTCAAGCGTCACTCTGACACTCTACTCTCTCTTGATTCCTTGTCCGCAACTTTTGCGAAACAAACCAGTGGCGTTCGTCGGCGCGGGGGCGTTGGAACTTGTCTTCTGAAAGCTCCAGTCTCTCTCTTCCCCCTAAACCGTCAACCGTCTCTCCTCCGCACTCGCTCGTCGACGTATACCTCCAAGAAGAAGGCGAAATGACAGTGGGGTGCTTGTCAAGTCGCAGCATTAACGTCAAAAAGCGGCCATTGTTTAGGTGCCACGGGCTGACAAGAGCCTCTCCCTCTCCGAACGTCAAGCATCCAACTGGTATTGTGCCGCGCAACAAAGTAATTCTAACCTACTAATATTTCGCAGGCAGTTATTTTGTCCCCCAAAGCCCGCTCCTAATCAGCCTTTTGTGCGGCGGAGGATTGGCAAAGACAAAAGATATTGTTTACTTCACAAATGCCTCGGCTCCAAGTCTATTTTTCTTACCTTTAAGTGTCATCTTTGACAATGGCAATTATGGGTTTTTTACAAACTACCTGTTTGATACGGCTCCCGTATGGAGGTAAATAAAAGGGGACTGGAGTTGTGCAAGATAATTGAAATGACACATGTAACTGCACAAGTCGGGTTTAATATTGGGTTTTTAACTATCTGACATAACCCTTTCAAAGACCCGGCATTATCCTGTCACTCGGCGAAAGTACACAGTCGAGGAGTATTGTATATTGATTAGGACGGGGCTGGAAGCGGAGAGCAGAGCCACCGCGCGGCGCACTAAAGACCGCTTTGATGAAGATAAATAAAGAGAAAAACAATGTTGCAGGCAATACTTCACCGCTGACAGCTGGAATCTGCAGATACGAGGGGCTGTTGGAATTAATGTACTGTGCCCCCCCCCCCTTCTTCCTCCTGACTCCGAATCTCAGCTGATCGTATTTGCAAAGAAAGTGGCAGGTCTGACACCGTACGGGCGGAAAAAGCAGGCGCGATCAAGAATGCCTTTAAAGTCGCCTGCCATAATCGGCTCCATTGTGAACTCGCTCTGATTCGGGTTTTCTTGACAACTGCTGTCGGGCCACATGCCTGCATTCAAAGACGCGCAAAAAACCCCGCGCCGCCCGACTTTGATGTTGACCCGTACATCTGTTTAGCGGAGACTTTTGGAATATACGCCGCTCACGGTTGCGGCGTGCAGGAGTGTGACTGTAAATAAAATGTGTGATTTTTTTTTTCTTATCTTTGTGGCGCTCATGAAAAAATTACACCATGCACGAAGAGGAGGAAAAAAAATCAAAGCGCGGCCTCTTTCGCGAGTCTTTCATAAATCTCCGGGAAAAGAGCGTCCTTGTGTTCTAAAGCTCTCGTATGAAAGCGCTGCACCTGCTCTCCCCGCAGCTTGGAGGAGCACTTTGCCACCGTTAACAGGTATAATCATATTTATTTAACAATCCCAAAGACGCCCGTGGAGTGGAGGCGCGCTGGAGCGGTTGGCGGGGTTGGAGGGTTGGAGGGGGGTGGCGGTTCAGCCGGGGTTGCAGGAAGCCAGAGGAGCCGCAGCGTTTTTTTTTGTGTGTGTCGGAGCTGCAGAAGGTGATGGCTGCGGGGGGGACTGGCTAACACCCACGGATGCTGCTCTCGCGCTAACCCCGGCCGACTTCTCTTCTTCTTTTTTTTCCACCGGAGTGTCGAGGCTTAGCCCTAGGTGACACGCTCGGGCCCTCCTACGCGGATAATGAGCCAGGACAGCCTCCCTATTGGACGGTTAAGTGCCGGCGCTGGCTGGCCCTGTCTCCCGGATGCGGCCGATTCACCTGGATGACCAGCGGGGAGGCTTCTTTTCGTTCCCCCCCCCCCCTCCCTTCCCCTCCTCCCCTAACCGGCGAGGGGCTGGTCTGTGTGCGTGTGTGAGTATGAGGGCATGAAAGGTGCTTAGCCAGGGCGCTGCCTCGTGGCTACAGCCAGCGCTAGCCGATCGGCGCGGCTGACCTTTTGCCTGCCATTGTTCCTGTCTGCGAGAGTTTTTAAGCAATCCGTTTTTCTATCTCTTGGCAAGCTCCCACCTAAGAACAGACTTTGCAACACTTCACTCCAGAAAGACTTTGGCAAGGTTACAGCTAACTTAAATGGAGTTTTATTTCCCATCTCTCTCTCTCTCGGAATTGCGACATTACCTACAATTTGTACATTAGGAACAATCCGCCGGTATCTATTAGAGATGCACCAATCCACCTTTGTTGCTTCCGACACCGATTCTGATACTGCGGGTTAGAGTATCTGCCGATATCCGATATTAACCGATACCAAGAGCCTTTGTAAATGTGTCTGAGTGAAAAAGTGAATGGTCCTCTTATCTCCATTGTGAGATCAATAAAGTCTTATCGTTCCTTGTGTTGATGTTACAGATCAATTATATCTATTAATAAACTATTAGAAAACATTTAACAAGGATCACTGGATTTTCGACACTATCCTTGGGAGAGGCTATTTTACATAAACAGCTGACATGAAGTCATCTGATAGTCATATGTATATCAGTTATTCCTTAACAGCATTTCATAAACTAAAATAAAACACTTGGTTGCTTCAGCAGAGACGTATTTTATATTTTATTAGGCTACATTAGTTTTTGACCCAGCCCGTGCTATTGCCATTAGCAATAGCATGCACCCGCTAGCTTTAGCATTCTGTTGCTAGCCGCGGCATTTTGTATACATACATACAAAATACATTCAAAACTAACTCAGTGCTTGGATTCTCCATGTTCTAAGCTTCAAAATGACATACAGCAGGCCCATATTCACTAAGATTTAGTTGGTGAAAGTTGTGTTTTGAAGCGGTGAGAGCCAAAACTGGTATCGGTGGATCGGATCCCTAGTTTCTATACAGTAAGAACTAGTTTCTCTTCGCAATTTTGGACCCTTGTCTCTCAACATCACTGGAACGCTACCCTCTTTACTCTTAAAATGACATCCTTTTTTCTGCACGCTAACCAACAAACTGATCAAACATTCAGCGTCCTGTCATTTTGTTGTTGTTGTTGTTGAACGAACCTTTTTTTTTTTTTTCGAGCACGGGCGCGCACACAAAAGAAGTTCAGCCGCCATGTTTGGATATTTTTTCCCTCCACTATCTTGTCCCAAGTATAATGGCGAGATCGCGCACAAGGGCCAAATCGGGCCAAGTCGGTGAAAGGACGGTGGCAGAGGGCAAACAAAAGCCCTGAAAGGGGATGGGGGAGAGACGGGCGACAGGAGGAGGAGGGGGGGGTCAATGAATAGTGAAAACTCAGTGAAGTGTAAAGGCAACCTGGGACAGTGAGCGGCCCTGGTCAGCGTGTACGAGGAGGAGGGAGACTCTTATGGGCAGAAAGTTATCAAAATATACTAAAACATTCATATCGCAATATTGGGTGACACGATATCCATATTAGAAGCCGCATGATGTCGTAAGATCACTTAGGCCGTCCATCTAACGAGGCTTTCCTGATTTACTTCCACGTAAGCCTTGTTTTAGCGTTGTTATCGTCTGGGAAAGTTACATTTTATGAAGGAAAATTCTGTACGCTTTGCTCATTTGGGAATTTCCTGCTTTGTCCACTGTCCCCGCTATCACCGCTGGCCAATCTGAGCGGAGACCCCTAGCTCTAATTCAATTAAAGTCTCATTTATTTGCTGAAGAGGCCCGAGAGGAGCAACAGGCGCTGGAGGGGGATGGGGGGGGGTTTGTTCGGACTGGCGGGTTGGGGAACGAGGGGGACCGAAGGTTTGCTCAACAGCTCAGACAGGGCCCACCTTTTGCCTGGATCAGGAGGGTCCTGCCTGGATCTACCATCTGTGTGTGTGCCTCCCCCTCCCTCCCCTCTCTACCCTTCCTCCTCCCCCTGCCCCTGCACACATGTTACTGCCTCCACGCCCCCCCCCCCCCTTCTCTCTCTCTCTCTCGACCCGAACCGCACTCCCATCACACAAGCCAAAGGAGAAAGAAAAAAAAGGATGCACAAAAGCTTCCCCTGGCTGCCCCCAGGACTCCCAGGCCAGGAGAGTGGGAGGTGGGATATAGGTTGAGAGAAGAGGGTGTTTGGTAGGAGGGAGGGGGGTGAATAAAGAGGTTTTAGGGTGCTGGAAAGGTTTTTCAATTTCCCTTCTATACTTTTTTTTTTTTATTCCAGGTGCCACCCGGTGTTACCTTGGCACACGGAAAGCAGGGGGAAAGAAACGGTTAAAATTAGAAAATTTAATTTATTTGATAATTTCCCTGAATAATTAGAGTTAATATGGGTTAATTAATATGCAAATCTCCGAGCAGATGTTCGGCAGCGCGGCTGAGCACGGCTGAAGGGGGGAAAAAACAGCCCCTTCTACTTTCTCCTGCCTGGTTTTGGCTGTCAGTTATTGGGCCGTAATTACTGTAACTAACCAAATACACACAGTGGAAAGGGAAGAAGAAGAAGAAGAAGAAAAAAAGAAAACGTCACTGAACAGCTCCCAGGTTTGGAGTCTTCTCTCGCCGCGGCTTCTCACAGCACACATAAAGAGAGACCATCGCTAATTTCCCCCTCCACTATAGAGAGGCTTTTTAACGCCGCGGGGCCAATGAATGCGGCGGAGCACTTTTAAGTATTTGAAAATTTGCGGGGCTTTGTGTGCGCGCTGCGTATACGGGGCGGGGGGGGGGGGGGTGGGGGGGATAGAAAAGGCAAAAGCATCGCCGCGCAGCATTGTGGCGGGGGAGCACCTGCGCTCGGAGCCGACAGGAGCATCCAGATTCGTGTTTACGCCTGTTTGGAGCTGATATTACCAGCCTCACACACACACACACACACACACACACACACACACACACACACATGTACATTCTATAGCACTGGAATGAGAGAGGAGCAGCCAGGCGCATTTACATAAAAAATTACTGTTTCTTCATCAGCAAAAATCAGCGCTTATTGAGAAATGCCTTTTTTGGGGGGGGGGGGTTCTTTAAATACTATCACTCCAATAAGAAAATAAATATTAAATTAACCGCTGTCATGCAATTAATATGTCAAGTAGCTCCTTTGTTGACACACTTGGGGGTCGCGCGTTTTTGAGCAAATAAAGCGAAATGAATGAATGAATCAATCTTGTTAGCAATTTTGACAACAGCTTCTAAATACCCCCAAAGTAGATGCTCTATCCCGGCGTTGCCATCCCGAAAAGCATGGTGAATCAGGCCTAACGGGAGCCGTGGAATCTCCCAATCCATGTGGAAGGGAGGGGAGGGCCACCTTTTAGCGGAGAGAGTAAATCGCTGAGCCACCGTGGGGAGGGAGCAGAAGGTGCAAGTGCGGGGTACACGTCAAGGTTGCCCCATAAGTGATCAGTATTTTGACCTAATAATGCACTTGATTCTCTTGCGTGAAAAATTGCTTCCTCACAAGTGAAATCTGCTAGAAGATGATGTAGCTTTTACTTTTTTGATTGCTTGATTTACATACAACAATACCAGGTGACAAAAAGTGTAGCTTGTTATCAAATGAGCCATTACTGAAAAGAAATAGTCCACAAAAGCTTCTCTATTTGCTAAGCTAGCTCAATCAACACATTATACTTTGGCACGTACTCAAACAGGTTCGCTGCTCTCAACCCTAATATAGTCTAGAATACTAAAAATAGATAGTTTTCTTTTCTTGGGCCAGGGCGCGACATTGGCCTTGCGCCGCGCGACAACAGACTTTTTTTCTTATGCGAGCGTCCGCGCAGGAGACAGTCTCCGCGGCGCGCGATAACGCCGCAGACAGACCTTGCACAGTAGATAGTTGACACCTTTGGCAGTCAGTCGTATCTGCTAATGTTCACCTTCAACCCACAAAAGCTCAGCGGCTCTTTCTTTTAGTCTATATTTGCAGTAGAAGTTTCCATAAAGACGTCCCGTTAGCCATAAAGTGACACTGTGGTAGGACTCTCTCAGAAGCTCCCATGCCCAATTCCAAACTGTTCTTTCCCTAACACCGTGCATCGCTAATGGAAGCCGAGTAAACTCCAGGGAAGCGGGCTAACATACTGACAAGACAGATGCGCGTTTGAGCTTGTCAGCGCTTTTTCTTTTTTGTGTGGACAAACTTCGAGGTCGCCGAAGTTAAGTCACCGCCAAGAACGTTCATTTTTCCTCCAATGCGCAGGTGAGCTGTGCAGAGAATTCCCACGCTGTGCACGCCGGCGCCATCCCGCAATCCTTCATCCTGACGTACACCGTGCTACTCGCTTTAATATAAAAAAAAAAAAAAAGGATCTATAAAAATAAATTACTCGCGCTAAGTATATGCAAATTCAAATGTAAGCAATCATTGCGAAATTAATTTTGCCAGAACTGATTAAAAGCTTTCATAAATCTATATAGAGTATTGCTGCAATCTGATATTGTGAATTTATTACACTCCCTGTAAGATTAATTAGTAAGCCGCGGTAACATATTGCGGTGCCAGGCCAGATTACTGTACTTTTGTTAATAACGGTTAAGCAGAACCTGAGCTGTAATTATGGCTATAACGGAAGCTTTTGATGCTGATTTCTCTTCCCGGGGAAGAGAATGAAGAGCCAGCTGCGGGCGAACAAATGAGGGCTTCTTTCTACTCGCGACTGCATCTATTTTAGGGCAGGCCTTAAGTTCATCTGCGCGGAGGGGAGTGAGGATTTTCGAGCTCGAATGATTGATATTGTTGAACCAAAAGAAAACCATTAGGCGCCTTCCGTACACACGAGTGCACTGCAGCCGGGGCTTGAGAGCGAGCGATCCTTTCCCTTTTCGCCGACACCTTTGCCTCAGAAGTCTGGTCGGCAGATAGAGCGAGGAGGAGAAAAACAAAACAAAACAAAACAACAAAAAGTGGTTTGATCGGGCCAAGGTTGTTTGACATTCCTGTTCCGCGGACTCAGGGCCGTTGGACGAGTTTATCGGAGCCAAACAGCGCCGTGGAGTTGAGACGAGACAACACACACTCTGTACCTGCCAAAAATCAAAAAAAAAAAGAACCAAGGACTATCCCCGCAGTTAGCAGCTGTTGAAAGGTCGGTCGGTCGGGGGGGGGGAGGTGAGAGAAGTTGGGGGGGGAGCTCAGATGGACGGGAGAGATCAGACGGGATGAACCGAAAGGGGGTCCGCAAAGGGGGTGGGAGCTTATGAGGCAGGGGTCCAGGTGATGGGGCTGGAGGGGAGGGTGCGATCTTTCTTCCTTTCTTTCTTCCCTTCCCTTCTCTCTTGTCCACTGGCCCCCCAAGCTCCCATTCACATGCTAATGAGTGTGTAAAGAACGGCATCTGTCCGCCCCCGCTCGAAACGCAGGGCCCGACCCCGTCACCTGTGCGGGAGCCGGCGCCAGGTATCGACGAGCCGCCGGGAGATCAGCGGTTGGGGCGAGGGGTTCAATCACTGAAATCCCCCACCGAACACACGTACACACAAATGTAGGTTTAGAGAGAGAGAGAGGGGTGGACCCGAGCCCCGGCTGGCTGTGAGCGAGGGGCCCCCAGAGGAAAGGTGGCCCTCCTCTGAAACTGTTACCAACTTCCCAATTAGCCGGGCAGACAGCAGGGGCAGGGGGAGGGGGTATCATGACAGGGGGGGGATAGCTACCTTTTTGTGAGGGTTACGAGGGGACAAATGTCACTTAACCCTTTGAGGCGAGACACGGCAGGTGAAAACATCAGTCAGTGTCGAGATTTTCGACATTAAAGTTTTTCAAAAAAGGCCAAACTCCCCCTTTTACGATGATTAATAACTTTTCTCAACTTGCCTGTTGTAAATGTTCATAAAATGATTGTATTGTGGCGGATTCTCGTTTCTCCCATGCATATTCATTCACAATAATGTTGGTATCCACGTGTAGCAAGAAAGGTGACGGACGCTACAATCCAAATATGGTCATTTCCTTTCTGGGAGACAGCAGCGGCAAAACTTTAAAAAACATTGGATCATGTTTTCTCAAAAGGAGGTTTTCTTTACACTCTTGCAACAACATCTCCACTTTAGTCGCTCCTACAGAGGACAAACTTTACTGTCTTGGACTTAACAGTACTTTGAACGCTTTTGTTCTGAGGGATTTTTAATCATATCTTATTCCAAGGCTGATCTATTGATTTCTGAAACCTCCAAAACAAAGGCAAACTTTCCCCACACATAGTAACTAGCTTATTCAAAACCTAAACAAGATATACACTAATGCCGTGTTTCCCAACCAGGGGTATGGGGACAAAAATGCAACAAAAATACGGCAAAAAAAGTGACAAAAACATGACAAAAAAGTGATGAAATAAAGAAGACACAAAAATGAGACAAAAGCACAACAAAAACGCTTCAGAAATGTGACAAAAACATTTTGTAGATCGTAGCTTTGAAATGAGGCATTACACTGTTGCCCTCCAGTCGAGAAGCTTTTAGATTTGGGTAAAGCTGAACTGCGGAAAATGCCCTTGGTTCAGGCATGGGGTAAGATGTTACGATTTCACTGAAAATATAGTCGATTTTGGCCATTTTTATGCATAAAATGCCTTATTTTTTATGAATGAATACACTTTTTCCCCTCATATTTATGTCAGTAATCAACAGCAAAAGTTTCAAATTGATATCTCTAAATGTATTTATTTCCCCCCTATTGACTTGCAGTGACGGAGATCAGTTTCTGGATTGTCATTAGATTTCAAGATGACCCTTTTCATTACAAACAATATCCCATCAAATCAAAAGTCCGGAAATCATATGTAGCTCCAACAGCGTTTCATGCACCAACACCTGCAAATACTCAAGCTAAGGGGGCTAATTTATAAAAAACGCTCTAAGCTATGTCTGCAAAAAACAAACCACATGGAAACATACTGTAATTCCACGTCTCCAAATCAATTGCCGTTATTGCTGTTGTTGTGGGGCATGTGCACCTTGTTGTGGATGTCTCTGTCTGTTTGTGTGTGTGTGTGCTCCTCCGGCGCTCGCGGCAGGTTTTCGGCAGGTGTACGCCAGCGTGAGATGACACGACTTAACCTTTCCCTCCGTCTCGGTAAACGGCAACAAACAGGCAAAAGGCGCCCCCGAGCCCCATGACTTAAACATGACGTGGGCGGGAGAAGTCAGCGGTCGGCGGGGCTAAAAAGCTTGCCTTCTGCCAGTTTTTTTTTTTTTCTTTTTTCCTTAACGTCGTACCTGCCTTTCTTATTTAGCCGCGGGAGGGCGAAATCTACACTTTTAATTACACGGCGGGAGTTGGGAGAGGAGGGGAGGGATGTGTCTGCACCTTAACAAGGCGTTCAGACAGGGGATCTTTATTCAACACGCCAACCTTTAGTACGAGCGGTTGTTGATATTGCGTCGGACACGGCTTCCCGCGTTCGCTCACGGCGGCTTCGCGCGTTGTTGCCCTCTTGCCGCCCCCGCCTACGGCCATGGAGTCAAAAGTCATCAAACGCGAAGTAGCTACATAAAGGTAATTACATGCAAATCAAACACGCCGTGAATAATATTCGAAGAGGAAAGACGGCGCTGTGAAGCGAGAGTCACCTGTTACACAATAAAGGGCAGAGAGCGAGGAGGAATTACATCCGTTTAACTATTCAGAATAAATGGAAGAAGCCTTGCACTCGAATGGCCCGAGTCTTAATGCTGTTTTTCCAGGGACTGTATTAATGGAAGTTACTTGGTTGTTGCAGCTCATATAAATGTTTTTCCTGCATTTTATTCTTTCCAATTTTTTGCCAATTTTTTTCTCCATATTTTTCAAAATTTTCCCTCAAATCTTTATTCTTATTTTTGCCCATTTTTTTTAAAATTTATTTTCTTAATTTCTGAAGTTTTTATCACTAATATTTTCCTTATTTTCCCCAATTTTCCCTGCAAATTATTCCCCATTTCCCCATACATTTCTTGACATCTGAGATGAGCCCGGTATCTTCCACACATTATTGTTCCATTTTCTGGTTCTAGATGATAGTTGTCATCTAGAACCAGAAAACGGAACAATAATGTTAGTAATAGTTAGTTAATAATGTTACTTAGTATAGGTATCGGAAAAAGTATCACTGAGGTATCGGTATTGAAAACCTCGTAGCAGTTCTCAGACGATTTGACAGACCATTGACCAACAGAGGACGTTTTGCCGCTCGCCTCAAGAGGCTTCGTCAGCATTCACCGTCTTTTAGCAGCAGGTTGAATGATTACCGATGAAGTAGGAAGGTGAATATGTACCATGGAAAACTCCTGCGCAATTGAGAGCTTACACAAACAACATAATGAAAGTCTATCCCTTCTTTTCATGCTTCCATCGATAAGAACTGCCTTTCTTGGTTTGCTTCACGCCTTCTGTGTTAGGTAAATAGGTAAATCAACCTCGGTAACCAGCAAATTATTCATCAATCCATTCCGACAGCCTTCATCCATGAATGCATCGCTAATACGAGCCCATTCTGATGGCATGACGAGAATGGCAGCAACAGATGCGCTTCTCCTCATTCCCTGTATAGCGCGTGTAAAAAGGAAATTTTGATCTAAAGCCTTGCCTTGCCCTACCCCTGGGTTCTGCCAGCTTCTCCCTGTCAGCCCTCCTTGTTTTTGATCAGGCCTTGAAAGCGCCGGCGCTCACGGGTCGAGCGAGCGAGTGAGCGCAGGTACCTGGGGTATGCCGAGGTGCTAATTAGCTCGCCGGGATAATTGATGTGTAGATTACTCCGCTGAACAAATGCTCCGACTTGTTTGTTCTTCGCACTTCTCGGGCGAGAGGGAAAGCTCCTCCAGCGCCGCAACCTCACCTCCCGCGCCAACCCCCCCCCTTTTAGCTCGGCCCTAATGAACAATTTACCTGGCTTGTAGAGGGAGGCGGTTGGGGCTGCCAACGCGCGGGCAAAACAAAGAGGGGGTTGCGGCGAGTTCATTTCCCACAGGTGGAACTGTCTCGTGCGCTTCAAGACCTGCCTGTATTCCCCTGTGCCGCCGAGCCCTGTGCCAAAACCCTGAAGGAGCCGCTGGTGAGCATACATAATTCCAAAAGGGAAACAATTTCCCAAAATGAAAGAGCATGCCATTAAGAGCGCCGGTAGGCTCTTATTGTTCGAACCCTTTTCTATAATGCTATTTCCTCCATCTTTTGTCTTAGGGAAAGCTATTATTAGTCAGGAACGCACACAAATAAGCACCCCTCCCTCCGTCCGTTCAATAGGGTTTGCGTTTGCTCATTAACGGCTAAGAATCCGCAAACACATTTCTGCATAGCTTCTTTTTTTTGTTGCTCCCGCTAATAAACTAATCATGCCCCGGCGTCTAATTGGGAATGAGAAAAAGAGGCGGGAACCAGGGAGCTTTTCGCCGGGATGTTTTTTTTTTTTAAGGTGGGCCACTTGTTCGCACCGCTGTGGAAGTGTAAGTGTAAGGGAGCCTATTAGCAGGACAGATGCCGAGGCGAAAGGTGAACAGCGGAGACGTGGGCCGGCGACCGCCCCGTAATCCGTCACACCGCGCGCCGGCGTACAAGTTAAACACATTACGGGAGTTTATCGAGGCTCATTATCACGATGCATATAGCGGGCCGGGGCTGCTCTCACAGAAAAAAAAACCTGCGAGGAGAGCACCGTGAGCAAACAAGAGCCCATTTCAATTCCTCTGGACCGCGCTGATTAGCCGGGCAGCAGCCACGGAGCAAAGCAATAGAACTGATGCTAGCACTTAGCACTTGACAACTCCTCAAGCTTCAAATAGTTCTGGTGTCGTCTGTTATTTACAATTATCAAGTCATTTTAAAACACCTCCAGGACAGGACTATTAGCCCTTGAGAGAAGACGGAAAATAATACCTGCTTAACTAATCATTTGAGTATAGGGCTGCACGATATTGAAGTAATATCGTTGCGATGTGCGATACGGCTGTGCGATATCACGATAACGACATTTCAACACGACATGTTCCATTCATAATTCATCTCTTAACCTTAACCAAGCACATTTTCTCCAGTTTTGCATTATCCAAATCTAAAAGCTTCTTGAAAAAGAGTGAAAATAAAGTGACCAAAATGTGCGTAAAGCCGAACTGAAGAACATGTGCTCGGTTAAAGTGGGGGTTAAGAGGTTAGGCACAAATCGCCTGTTTTTCAGCTCGGAGTTGTCATCAGAAAATACAAAAATCGGGATCAAAACAAGGGCAAAATCGAACTAAATGAGGAAATGTTTAAGTACACCTGAACTTTTACACATTTATAAGTTCTGTTCATTGTTTGTTTTTGGCTGATTTAGCAAAAAAAATGTGTCCATCTCAGTCAGATGAAGACTTTAGTGATGTTTAGCGATATATTGTGGCTCCTCAAACTAATATCGCGATACGATCTTTTTTGCGATATATCGTGCAGCCTTATTTGAGAAAGATGGTTGTAACGGTCTAACAATGGGACCAATGAAGACCTACAATTGCCTTTTTTGCCGTTTACTTACTGCAACTGTTAAAATTGCAATTTCTAAGTGGACGGCCATTAATCCCGTGGCCCTGGCATGACTAAAGCCAATCCTAAATCTACAGTGATAGACCCGCCGGTGATGAAATTGTTGTTCCTAAGCCCAGACACCTTGACTTTCTAAGGCAGATAAGGAAGACAAACGGTGACCTCTCTCCCTCTCTCTTAGATCTGGCCCCTGCTCCTGGGAGAGTTGATAGTGTTGCTGAAAAACGCCGAGCGGCGTGTTTGGACTACCCGGGAGCCGGAGTCTCGCAAACTAAACTGGCAGTTTCCGTCGCTCCAACCTGATAACTCTTCCTCACCGTTCCTTCGAGCCCAGAGAGCCCAGGCTGGCACAGGCCCTTTTGTTTTGTTTTCCTCCCTCCCTGCCTTTTTCCTGTCGCCATCTCGGTATTTAATCTAACACCGGCAGGCGGCAAAAGGGTTTACTTTGCCCCCCGCCCTCCACCTCGAAGACAGGCAAGAGCGAGGGCGAGGAGTGGGAGGGAAGAGAGAGTGGAGCGCTCAGCCGGGGGAGGGACAGGGGGGTCTCCGCGAAAAGGCAGGAAACCTAGGCCAAGCGTCACTTTTAACAAAAGCCTTTCATCTTTCTCTCCACTTCCTCCCCCAAGACAGTGCGCTCGCAGCGGTGGGATTCTTTTAAAGCACATACCTGATAAGGAAACTTTCTTCTCCTTTTTGCGAGGGAGCATAAAGGACAAGGATCCCCCCGCTCCAAACCGCCTGGCGCACTTAAACCCCCGATCGCTTTGAACACAGATACTGCCCCCTTTTATCCACGCCGACGGGGGCTTCGCACGCCGATTAACTCATTCTAAACAGGTAATTATGCCAGGGCAAACAGCGGGCCCCCCGATCACAGCGCGCCCACTCCACCTTTTCCAATCAGCGCCGTCTTTAGCGATGTGCCCGGTTAACGGGAGCCGGAGCTACAGGATCCATTTGCGGATAACTGCGCCTAATCCATTTTAGTCAGGAGTTTGCTGTGGCAGGGCCTTGTGTGCGCGCCAGGGGAGGACCCGGGGGATTGTCTGACGGGCGAGGTCATAAATCACGCGGAAAGATGTTGAAAAGTCGAGCTTCTCCCCCGGTTCGCTGTGTGCGGAGGTAACAGCAGACAGACGGAACGCCCCTGAGAACTAAACAAGCGAGGCTATCATCGCCGTAGTTAAAATATCAGCAACCGCAGGCCCGACCCGGGGCTGGAGGGGCCTAACAATGGGCCGGTCCCCGAGGAGCCGCTGGGACCCGATCCGTACAGAACCTCTCTGCTAGGTGGTGCTTACAGCGGGACAAATCCCTCATGTGTAGTTAGCATAGCAGGAGGCGGGACCGCGGACGTTTTTATCCACACAGACTGTGCAGCGTACATTTTTAGCCCGGGAGATCCCACTGGGAGTTGGTGTGAGCCTGCGCTGCCGAGTTTTGCTCATGGGGGAATAGAGTGTAACCCGAGTACAATGCGTGTCTGAGCGCTACACGGATCACCTGTGACTAATGCTTGAGAGAGAAATAAAAGCTGTATTAACCCACCTCATAGGGTTAAGGTTAGGGTTCTTCTCATGTGCTCGGGATGTGAATGTGTCCCAGGGGAGCCCTCACTCTTTCCCTTCCTGCTCTCCTCGGTCTCTCTGCTGTTTGTTGTTCCAGCTAATGAAAACAGAGCGGCTGACAGAGACGTTTTCATGTTGTTTTCATGACCTGCGCGACTCGCTGTAGCCTCCCGCAATGCTTTTCAAGCCAGAGGTGAAGTTTGACAAGGCCCTGAAACAATCTTTTTCTCCCTCTCAGTCTCTCTCTCGCTCTCCGTCTCTCGGATTTCGTAGCACGCTGTTGCATAAGGAAGCCTGTATCTATGGTAATGGGCAGCTAATTGATCCCATGGGGCGCTGCTAGCATGGGGAGAACTTATTTACTCTGGCGACATAGGGATATTTCAGCTTCGTCCTTTTAATGCGACTATGACTCTAGAAATTCTCTTATCTCTACGCTGAGGTGCGCAGGGGGGGGCCCAATGTCGACATGCTTTGCCATTTGAAAAAAAGCCGGAGCCGGCGCGGTGGCAGGCAGGCAAACGGAGGGCGGCCAATCAGGCGTTAACACCTTGACTCCGCTTCCCCCGAATGTGGGCGACGCCGCTGCGCGCTGCAACCCGCCTCGGTGTCAGAGCTAAATTGGCTTCCAACAGGAACCCAAGGTGCCAAAGAGCCATTAGACGGACAAGGCATTGAAGTGTACCCACGGATTAATGGGTCACAATCCCAAAGCCTGTCAGCCCTCTTCATTATAGGCCGCGGTAAAGGCGCACGTCACTCTCCGGTGACCCCAGGGCACCTAACACATCGGATAAACCTGCGCTTAATATTTGGACACAAATACTCAATGGTTTTCACAGACTAGAATGTGCCAATGTTCTCCCTGTTGGGGGCAGAAGACTGTATAACCAAAAGTAAAACAAAAATAGGTACCTGTGATAGATGGCTGATTGAAATCTCGACAGAAAGTGAAAGCCCCTGTCACTGAACCGAGCCAAACTACAAAGCTGTCTCTAATAACAGGTGAATTAAGGCCCAGACAGTGGATTATAAGGTGCTGACCCCTGCAGGAGGGGGGACAAGAGGCGAGATGTGGAGGGGGGGGTTGGTTGCCGTCCTTGTATCCCGGCGCGAGTCACCTGAGTCAGCTCGGCCGTTGCGCGGGGGCCATGCTCGACACGTCTCCCAAATCAAATCCCGGGCCCCAGATAACAGCTAATCATTTGTCAACCCCGAGAAGCAATTCCCCCGATCAGCCCGCGAGAGTGTGCCACTTTATTCCGCCGCGCTGTCAAGGATGGAGAGAAATTACATTGGGCCTCGCGACGTACCCCCTTTAACCCCACAGCGTGCACCACCACCCCCCCCGCCCTCCTTGTAACGTGGCGCAACAGCTGACAGCCAGAAAACAACTGTCCGTGACAATGACCAAAGACCTCCGCTCGACTAGACCGGAGGTTGGGTTCAAGTTCTTAAATTGTCAAATTGGCAAGATCTTTAAAAGACATCTCCAGGAAGAAATTCTATACAACCTGATATGAAATAACTGAGCAATATTGTTTCGATTTCATGTGGACAGGCCCAACAATTAGACACCAATGGAGAGATAAGCTCCATAGAAACCCATATGAACTAAACAGCACTTATGGAGATGAGAGCTCGGTGAAGAACTTTAACACAATCATGCCCCGTAATCGAGAAAGGCCTTCTCATGTCGCCCTGAGAAACCCGGGCCCTGACGGATCTGCACAAGCTGCCCCATAAAACGTGCGCACACAGAGGGCCTTAGACTCGCAACACGCAGCTGTTCTACGAAAGTACATTCCAGAAGTTGTTACAATGTGGTCGCGATGGCACGCCGGAGTCGCACCAAGTCCAACAAGAAGAGAGCAGTTCCAGTCTTTACACTGCAGTACGAACTGGGCCATTAAAGAGAGTAGTATGATAAAAGAATGTCAACGTCAAGGCAATTTGACGATCATGTGAAGCTACAGTATATGCACTGGAATATGCAGATTACTCCACAATGCAAGAATGAAACAAAACTAAAATATGCTCTGTTTGTCACGCTTGTACAACATAGCAACAGGCTCAGCATTAGTTCAATCTGAGCAACATTTCCTTTTGCTGCTCGCTAAATTTACCGTTACTGTTTCCCCCATGTAACCAAAATACTGACATACCTCACTACAGACTTTCATAACAAGAATACATCTTAATTTCCCAGCAGACAAAAGCGCAGTTTTAGCCGACGTCTATTTTGAAACAAGTTTCCCAACTCCTTCCAGTTGAGCAATAGCAGTCATTTGATTAGCCAAAAAAAAAAAAAACACCACCTCTGCGCGCCGTTCTGCTGACACTGCAACTCGCCACTTCTGCCTTTGTCCTACTGCACCGGGGCTTGATTACAAAACCAAAATAAGGCGAAACGGCGCATGCTAGGCGAAGAAGTCAAGCCGACATCCTCCCAGGAGCAGTTCACCAAGGCTTCGTATTCGGAGTTTGCACACTGGGACGCCTGCCCATACTTGCATTGGCCATACTTAATTACATTATGCACGGAGTGGGGATATTCACGGCATACATGAGCGCTGAATTAAAAGGTAAAAAGAGACAATATTGCCAGTGTGGAAAAGGACCTTTGACATCAAATGAATTTAGTCATTTTTTCTTAAAAAAGGGGAAGCTAGCGTCCCATTAGATTAGCAATGCCAAATTAGCGACAAATTAGGAAAAAAGGGAAGAAGGAGAGGAGGAAGTCCAACCTTTAAGAGAAGCAGAAGAGGAGCTAGCTGGTTATGGCATGAAGCTAAGTCTGTGAGCCGCAGATAAGGCAGGGGTGTACAGTAGGCCCGGAGCCCAATGCTGCTGCTCGCTGTATGTGTCACCCGATGTGTGCGAAGAGTAGCGGGGAGGAGGGGGGTGGGTGATGGGGGGGGGCACGCTTGTACAAGGGCATGTTAGCGTGAAAGACAAACGGGGGGGGGAAAGGAAGGTGCTCCGTGTGACACCGTGAGCCAACTTAGCCCTGTCATGCTCCAAACACTGGGGTGAACGAAACAAAAAGTGACATTTGCATCACGCCTGAAAAGCTGCCAGGCTACAGGTTAGAACCGAGCGAGGCTGCCAAAATCGCTTTGTTAAATGAAAGAGAATGACGGAAAATAGAGGTGTTAGAATATTTTTCAATTAAAGCCATTTCGGGGAAGCATCGTTTAGCCAAGCAACACAGGGCCGGAGTAGTATTAATATGGACCTGGTGCCACATTGTGTGTGCCTTTGAACGATACAACATCCTCAAAGCCCCGTTACATAAAACTGGAACATTTACAGCAGAAATCTCACAGAAACGGACAGGATGAATGGTGATCATGCTCCGAGGATAATTTTACTCGTGTTTAACTTAATAATGTATGTACTCTCGACATAATGAAGCAAGTTTGGCCTCTTACAACCTGCAAGTTCACTTCCGACATAACTGAATAATTCACAAGGCCAGGTGGAGAATGAGAGAGAGCACACCAGCGCTGCTCGCATTTGAAATGATTTAAAAAAAAAAAAAAAAGTTAAAGTCTAAGGCAAGACACCGAACATGGAAAACTTGCCTTGGGGAAAAAAAAGTTTTTATCGAAGAGTTTGTTAGCTTCTGGTGGTCATTTTCACATGTTTTCATATGTCGGGCTGGGTACCATTACATTATTTTATACCAGTACTTTAACGATACTTTGATTTTCGATACCGATTCCTGAACAATAAAGATAGATAATTTTTCAGTACCTGCTTTCGAAACTTTAAAGAGGGGGTATTATGCTTTTTTCAATCACATAGCACCAGTCTATAGCATACTACAATGATGACGTAACCTTCTGTTGGTCTGTATATGCAGTAAATTAAAATAACTGCCTTGAATAAAATTGCTCTCTCAAAATGGCTGTACTGAACGTCTTGAAATAGGCCTCTGTCTCTTTAAGAAGCTTTCCGACACGCCCCCTTCAGCACACTGCTGTGGCATCTAAACAACACTACTGTGCGGGGAGGGGGCTCTGCTGAGCTGAGGAGCAGTGGTTGGTGGCTTGGCTGGTGACGAAAGGTCCAGAGGCGTCTCCAGGAGGTGGGGGCGTTCCTAGGAGGACTGAGGCATAGCTACACCTAAAATGGCTGCCGTCTAAGTTTTTACTGATTACTCAAAAATATGTGAATGAGCCAAGGCAACACTCCAGGTATGTGTTTAATGAAGGAATGACATAATAACATGATATAAAGCTTGAAAAAGTCGATTTTACATAATACACCCCTTTAATTTTTTCAAAACCAGTAGTACCTAAACTTACTGGGATTGTTTAACCCAGCCCTAGTTTTCAGCAATGTCTGATGCCATTTGAAGAAAACAATGATTTTCAAACCTGACACTATCCAATAATCCCATATTTCTAAGCAACGTTGATCATTATACACACAAAACATCTGATTTTGATATTGGCGTTCGACTTAGGACACATTTCCCTCGTATAAATGTGGGTTTAATCTTGATGCATCTCTAGGTATCTGTCTGTAAAGCTCTGTAAAGCCTTCCGTGTCCTAAAGAGCAAAAAACAAGGCAGATGCGTCAATATTATTTGATTAAAAAACACCTTAAACCTGAGACAGAATGGGTGTTTTCAAGCCTCCATGTGAACAGTCAGGTCTGCCCGCTCAGCCCACGTCACTTCGCATGAGAGTGTCGGCTAAACGGCTCAAATGTAAATGCGTCCTGACAGCCCCTGGAGACGCGAGCACCCTACGGATGACTGTTCACGCCGCTCAGGTTCGTCCTTGATCGAGAAAAAAAAAGAAAAAAAAAGAGGGCGAAAAACTGGGGGGGAAAAATATATTTGTGTCATCCAGGAGGGCCGCAGTGAATAGGCGGATTTGGCGTCTGCAAAGTGTGTCTGACAGGTTGAAGGGCTGAACCGCGAGCGAGCGGACACCTTGGTGCAGGGCGAGGTGGCTCCGAAACGTGAGGGATGGAAGCGAGCAACAGAAAAAAGGGAACACTACAGAGGGTTGTGCGAGGATATGGAATCAAAGGAAGACGACATTTTTTGCGGAAGATTAGAAAGAATGAGGCTATTCCGCACATAAGGATGGCGTTTACCTTTGGCGAAGTCAAGACGTTTCTCCAAATTCTAACCAAAAATGTGAAAACTACCTCGATCTGACGCACATTTGGCTATTTCCCACAAATTTACCTTAGAGCAGCTTGCATCCATGGACATTTTTGACATATTTTGGCATCAATGAAGTAAACAGGTGGATTACATTACTGTCAAACTTCAGCTTTACACCCAGTTCAGAAGAGATTCCAATCTATTATAAAACTGCTTTTCCAGCATGTTTTGTCACATTTTTGTTGTGTCTTTATCCAATTTGTGTTCCTTTTTTCGTCCATTTTTAGTTGGCTTTTTATTGCTTTTGTTGCCGCTATTGTGCCTTGTTTTTGACGTGTTTTCGTCTGGGTTTTTGGGTCGTGTTTTCATTGCTTTTTTGGTTGCTTTTTTGGTCACGTTTTTGTTCACAGCCTACAGGCCATTGCAATGCCTCATTTGAAAGCTAACACCTTAGCCAGATTCTGAAAATATCTGTGTGAGTAAAGCACAACTTACAAGTTGGTTTATGAATCTCGAATGGCTTAGCACAGCCATTCCCAAAGTCCGGAACATCGCGGCCCCCTTGTCGATCCAAAATTCTCTCGTGGCCCCCCAATAGAAAATAATTTATCCTATTCATTGGAATTTTCTTATTGTTTTACAGCTGAAATTACATAAAAAGCAACATCTAGCAATGACTGGGGTTTAAAACTGGTTTCAAGTAATACATTTTAGCGAATACATGTATTTTTCCTTTTAAAATTCATATTTTTTCAAATGTACTTGTTTTCTAGACAAGCTTGGGGGCCCCCCTGTAGTGTGTCCAAGGCCCCCCAGGAACCACTGGCTTAGCAAATCCCTCTCTATGTTCTGTATGTTTCTATTCGTTATCATTGCTTTTGTTTGTTTGTTTTGTGCTGTGTCTTTATATTGAACGAAGAGAAATAGAGAACGAAACAAAACCAAAACGGTTGCAGCAGAGTCTCCAGTGTGACATATGTGATTTCAAGATACGAATAACAGCTTGCACCGCTCGGGTCCTAAAAAAAAAAAAAATCTGGCACGGAGCTGTTTTCTAAATGATTGCCTTGTTGCATTTGTTAAACCTCACCTTTTTTCCCCCTCCCTCTGTTCCAACACATCGTTTGGTCTCTCCTCCGGGCGCTCTCTCGTATCGCACTCAGGTGCTACTCCCTGCAGAACTTTCGCATTACTTAAATCGATGGACTTGGAAAAGAGCGCAAAATGCATAATAATGCCCGAGCGCTCTTGTGGGAGCTCGAGCAGCAACAAAAAAAAAAAGAAAGAAAAACGCGAGGAGAGGCGGATGAAGAGAGCCAAAGGTTTTCCCAGGGCCGGGGTGTGCGATCGCTTCTCTCTGCGCGCCTCAAACGTCTCGACGCCCTCGGTGGCCCGGTTGAACAGCGGCGTGTTTATGAGGAAAGTAGGAAAATCGATGTAAAAGCCAGCGCGGAGCAGCACCTGCCTGGCCAAAGGCTGAGCGCGCCTCCTTCCCCTCGCAGAGGAGAGGAGGGAGCGGAGGGGAGCTCACGAGGACCCTCAACAGAGTGCTTTCTCAAGTGTTGTGTTTTCCATTGACTGTGTGATATCAGGTAACGTTTGTTTGAATGCCAGTTGTGGAAGAGCTACACTTCGAAACAAAACAACAGTGAGTGTAGCTTTCCCCAAAAAATGTCTAAATCGTGAACCGCTACTCAACATATTTTAACACTGGAGCCTAATAAAGAGTAGGGCTGGGTAACGTTAAATATACCAGTTTAGGAACTAACTACTGGTGTTGCCAGTAGTTAGTACTGAAAGCAGGTACAGGAAAAAAAATCAGGAAAAAATGGGGGGAGGGTTGGAAAGATAGAAAGGTGGGAATATTGGGGAAAAAAGTGGAAACATTTTTTTGGACATATTGGAAACATGGGGGACATTTTGGGTAAAAAAAGTGGAAACATTGAGGAATTGCTGGGTTTCAGGTGACATCACAGCGTTCTAAAGGCCTATGATATTATACAGAGGTAAAATAGTTTTGTTTTTGAGGAAATGTTTGGTCTTGTACAGAGAGATCATGGACCCACTGACTGATATTAATGATCATTTTTGTAATTCATACATTTTCTTTTTAGCTACAACTTGTGAAAGTGTAATGCAGTTAATAGGAAAAACTGGCTCCTCCCCCCCACTGGGTGCAGTGACATCATCACATTCTAGAACCTGCAACCCAGCAATATTGGGGGAAAAATGTGGAAAGATTGGGCAAATGTAAGGGGAGAATTTGAAACATTGGGGAATATTGGGAAAAACATGGAAAATGTGAGGAAAAAAAGTGAACAAAAATAATATTAAAAACTGGTTAAAAAAAATGCAGTTTAAAAAATGTAAACTAATTTGGAAAGTTTCTTGGTTGTTTCACCTCTAATAAATGATACACATTTTTGGCAATTAATGTAAAAAAAAAAAAAAAAAAATCAATGTAAGGAAAAGGAATGAATTAACATTATTAATCTGTTTTATGGTTCTATATGAAAATATTTTAGTATAGGTATTGGGAAAAGTATTGTTTAAATTGTACTAGTATCTGGGGAAAAAAGTAACTTCACCCAGCCCTAATCAATATTCATATGATTTCTCATTTTCTTTCTGTGTTATGAAACCCACGTACTCTCCATTTGAACTCCCCCGCCCTCCAAGCCTTGCTCGTGGGCCGCCTGCTCCGACGCTCGAGGGGGCACCGGGGCAAACGGTCCGCGGCGAGTTGCGTCTCACACCTCTGCTGTACCTCCACTTATCCACTTCCCTCTCCGCGCGCTGTCCACCCCCTGTGTCGATGCCGGAGACTTTGATTCCGCCGCGCACGTGGGAGGAACGTTTCGCCAAATGTAAGGTTTAGGTCGGGTTAGTTCTGTGAGAGTAGCTTCTGGACACCTCTGCTGTATTACACGAGAATAATAAGCCGTTTAAATATGCGAAAAGTTGCCAGGAATGTTATGCAACTAAGATCTGTTCAAATGTGTATGCCTTGTGTAACCTAACAAAGGTACATCATCTTGAATATCAATATCCCGACATACAGTACAGTGTTGAAAACTTTGGATATTCCTTTCTGATTTTTTTAAACATATTTAACATCGAGGCATGAATCATTCTGAAACAGGGCTTTCACATTACGGCAGCTGACATCATCTTAATGTTCTCAGCTGAAAATATGACTCAAGTGTTTCCCTGGACGATCAGCCTGGACTGGACCGGAGCGGCGTATGAGCCAGCTTTACTCAGCCAACTGACCCCTACTGCTTCTGCTGCTGCAAATCAGGAGACAGCGGCTGGAAACAAAGTCGGTGGTCTTTTATCTTCAAAGTGACCATCGCCGCTACTGTGACTTGTTGCTGCTAGAAGTGTTTTGTTCCGCAAGAAATGCAGCTAATGCTTAATGAATGTGCGATGTCTTCATTCAAAACAAAAAAAGAAAGACAAACTAAGCCACAACATGCCCCACTTTGCCTCCGCCCCCCGCGGTTGAGGTCAGCGCAAACGCCAGCTCATTCTGCAATCTGTCTTAGAGCGCCTTAACCGAAGAGCTTTAGTGAACAGCATTTGGCTTTTCCTTCTCGTTTTTTTACCCCCATAGGGTTTGGCTGGGGATAATCTGCAGCAGAATTGAAAGAATCTCTGTTTCTGCTCATGCAGCGACCTCTTCCTTCGTCACGTCACTGATCTCTCAATCTCAAGTTCAGAATCAACCGTTTATCGCACCTTACTCCTCTTTATCTCGTCAAAGCATTGATTTTCTTCCTCGCACCATTGTTCCCCCCACCTGACATCTTTAGCAAAACATTTATCTAAACCGGGTACTTTTATAGCGCTAAGGGCCTTACAAAGATTCTAATTGGTACAGAAAGGGAAGCACCCTTGACAACAAAGGTCTACCTTCACAAAGAGGAAGCGGCAGAAGAGCCATCCACAGCCACTTAGACCCTCCTTCAAGCTACCAAAACGCGGATTCATCCCCGACCCTTGTCGCGCTTGCTGCCGCGTTACATCTACTTGCATAACTCTTCGAATAAACTGTATGCTAGGGCTGCACGATGTTGACAAAAAAATTAATTGCAATTTTGATATTGGTATAGCCTATGTTACATTTTTCATTCAACTGAGCTGCAGATAAACTTCTAAAACTGCTGTTAAAGGGATACTTCGGGATTTTGACATAGGGCCTCATTTCCTAGTTATCCAGAGTGTTGTTGATGTCTGGAGATATTTTTTTCTTAAATTCATGCAGTTCTTATATTTGAAGAGTCTAGTGGCGCTAGGCTAGGGCAAGGCTAAAGCATTTCTATGGTAACAGTTAGCCTGCATTAAAAAACAGTCTGACCCACTCCACAGTGCACCTGAGGTAAATCACTTATAACACCAGACTAACCATATAAATGTCTGTGTTAATAGAATCATTTAAAATAACTTATATTTGAGCAGCATCAGCTTCGTGGCTGTAAGCTAACGCAGCGGCGGAGTGATCTGCGAGAAAATAGTCCCTCAAAATGCGGTAATTCATGTGATACAAGGTCAGTTATATTTCAAACATGATTCTATTAACACAGACATTTATATGGTTAGTCTGGTGTTATAAGTGATTTACCTCAGGTGCACTGTGGAGTGGGTCAGACTGTTTTTAATGCAGGCTAACTGATACCATAGAAATGCACTAGCCTAGCATTAGCCTAGCTCAACTAGACTCTTCAAATATAAGAACTGCATGAAATTAAGAAAAAAATATCTCCAGACATCAACAACACTCTGGATAACTAGGAAATGAGGCCCAATGTCAAAAATCCTGAAGTATCCCTTTAAGTATCGTGGTACTGAGTTATTACATTTCAGCTTCATGCAGCAACAAGAAACAAATCTGCGAGAGGCAAAGTTGTCAGAAAAACATCCTTAGTTTTAATAATCCTCTAATAAACGTGGCGCTCCCTATTCAGCTCCATGAATGCATTCTCCCAATCGCTTGTTTTATGATAATCCGCCTCATATTTACATCAATAACCTGCTGTAAAGATGTCACACAGTTCAATACAATGCTACATGCGTACCGCTATCGTCCTGTGTTTGACCAACCCACTCTGCAACCAAATAATGATTCCGTGATACAACCTGGTCGCCGAACTCTCTTTGTTTGTTACGAGGCCAGTAAACAAAAACAAAACAAACCTCAGCGCCTTGAGGTCAGGTCATCGCAGTAGCTAAAGCCTCCAGTTCGATTCAATAAAAGTCGTGAAGTAGATCCTTCTTGGTTTCTTGCACATGGCCAGTATCAGAAGGTTCTTGCAGCTCGCCATTGTATTTCAGCGTGCTCCAAGCCAAAGTTCAACATCCCCAAAATGCACGTGTAAAATTAGCTTTCTGCAAGACGGCGGTCCAATGAACGAACCAACGAACCAACGAACAAACGCGTACTACAAAACCAACATTGTGCCAGGGACGCACTCATCCCAAGGACTCCCCGTAATCTGTTTGATGCCGCACGCTCCCAACAATTAGCACCATTAATGAAAGGAATATTACTATGTGTTTAATATAGCTTTTTTTTTTTTTTCCAACCCACAACTCTATTTTAAACATTCCTTTGTTATGTAAATGGATTCAAATATGAAAGCCTTTTGTGCGCAGCGACCTAAGCATCATTATGTTCGGAATGCGCGCGGGGACGGTGGAACAGTGGCGCCGAGAAAAGAGGTCAGGAGAACGAAAAAAAACGGGGTCGCCATTTTTAAAGAAAAAAAACAGCTACGGCGATATCTCCCCAATAAGGGATTATGGAAAAGATCATAAATATACTCAACCTTATAAATATTTGAGCCCGGCTACTCCCCTTGCTTAATGTGCTGTACCAGCCCTAATTAAGGCCCCTATCTGATAGATGCCAGAGCGTAATGATGTGTGGGTGTCGCGGGGGAGCGGCGGAAGGTGGCGGCTGCGGCGGCAGGGGGACAGGGGTATCATCCGAACTGCTCGCTTTGTAATAATGATAGCGATGTTAATGACCAAACTGCTACTTCAATTAAAAGTACTTAACGGATACAGCTGCCAAGGAGCTCTGACCTGGAAATGGAAAAGGTCTTATGATACTTCGCACAACCCATCGCAAAGACGTTTAAAACTCCAACTGCAGGGTTTCTACAGGTGGCAGCAAGTCAAATGTAACGCTTTTTAATGTCATTTTAAAGACTAAATGCTATATGTTCAATGCTATACAAATACAAACTATCTTGGTATATTTTATTGTGTACGATTTGGTGTTTTTGACGAATGCAAGCAGTAAAAAATAGTTGAGCGATGTCACTGAGCAAGTTCTGTCTCCAAAGACAAAATTCGATTTTCTAACAAATTTAGATTTAATGCCAGTTTGAATTTCATTGTATGCCTTTGAATGACTTTTAAGGCCTTATTTTGGCATAATTAATAGACTCCAGTGCAAATTCAATCCTTTTGTTATTATATGTTTGGGAGGAACATTTCTTTCTTTTTATTTTTTATTTTTTAAGTTCTATAGGATTCTGACTTACTCCTTTGTCATTGGTATAACATGGTCGACACGGCAACAGTTTACAATAGTTTGCCTCTATCTATGTCACTTCCTGTCAGTGTCTAATGAGGAAGTGAAACTATATACATCACAGAAATGGTTAAACTAAAGAAAACTGGGTAAAATGTTTAGCAAAATCTTAAATATAATTGCGTCAACTACATTTGAGCTAAAATTGCGTCTAATGTGTCATATGCACTTTAATGCCACGTGGAAACCCTGAACTAGAGGCTTAAAAGAAATGAGTATAGCATTCCGGCCGCTCACTTTTAACCGATTGATCGAATTACACGAAAAGTTTAAAGGTTATGACACGAACTTTTCTTTCCATGAAGTTGTAACGACTCTGAAACTCTCCTCACTCTTAGAACAACAACAACAACAACAGCTCTCGTAGACCATTTCTCTTCCCCCCCCCCCTCTCTTGTGAATCCCGTTGTGAGCTGCGGGCGCTCCCTCTGAGCCCTATCTGTCTGATTGAGCACATGACTGCCTCACTGTTGCGCCGAACAGGCCTCTTCTGTGAGTTCCCGGCGAGGTTTCGCGGCGGTGGACAGGCCGGCGTTATGTTCACAAATGAAAGCCCATGTCAGGAGTGATAAGGCGGTAGCTGGCTCTTTGTTGAGCCCTTACATTTGGCCTTCTTTTTCTTTTTCTTTTTTTTTTATCAGCGCCAGATAGAGCGGGCCATTGAGTTATGCACGTCGCCCCGTTACATTGCCGGCGATGACCGTGATCCAATCTTTAGTGTGAAAAGAGATGGATCTTTTTGGCACAGATGTAACAAGAAAGAGCAGAACAGGCAACATACAGTAGTTGGTCAAAAGCTTTATAGTTGGCATACAATAGTGACTTTTGGTAACAATATTGTAAATCTGCAGATCACATTGTTCTGTTTTCTGGTTCTAGATGACACATACAGTATTTTAGTATAGGTATCGGGAAAAGTATTGTTCAGGCATCGGAATCAAAAAACCAAGTACTGGTATCGAAAAAGATGTAACGGTGCCCATCTTTAATTGTGACACTTTTTATCCTAAAGAGTAGCGCAGTAATCTTACACAGGCTTGCTCCTATAATAATGAGAGGAGGCTGTTGATTTTGAGGTATCTTTCACCCATAAAAAAACCTACACTGAAATTATCGAGTGAAGCGTTAAGACTGTACGGCCGTAATGACAAGCGTTATTCTACCATTTGTTCATTTCCTGCTCCGTTTCTGCAGCCGTGAACACTCCTCTGCCCAGTTTGTGCTGATGAGGTCCGGCAGCGACCGGGACTTGCTTGGCCAAGCACTATTGGAGCTGTGATTCACTCAGTAACATGCCTCCCGCTCAGGCACACATACTGACCCAGGGCTCTCTCTACTGTACGGGGGTTTTTTATTTATAAAAGGGACAATATACATGCTCCCAAATTTAACTCGATATCCAACGTTTTACTGCCCGTGGTGACAGGCTGTCCATCCAAATAAAGAGAGGAAGCCTGGCCTGCTGTGCCAAAGGGTCTTGAGAGGTTTTTTCCAGAGATTATAGATTTAGAAATGTCGCGTTTTTTATCGTCCTTCGGGGAGTCTGAGGTGTGGCCACGTTTGTACGCGAGCTTCCTTTAATTTAACAAGTCAACTTTTCACCCAGTTCTGTCTTCTGCAGCGTTTTTTCTCACGTGTGTGCTCAATCGGATGGGAAAAAAAATGGGTGTAGCGGTTCAAAAGTTTCAGTTTGTAATCAGTAATATGCAGGAGAACAAGGAAAAAATCGTGTAGAGAGAGAGTGTGCAGAGAGTGCCAGGACCTCAAAACTTCATGACTCAATTATTCTGCCATTTGATTCATGTGCTAACCAGATGATCAATGCAGATTAATTATGTAATAGTCGTTTTGGCCCGCCGCCACTGCAGCTCAGGAGAAAGTGGTGCTGTGGACGAGGAAGGGGGTTTGAAGCCACAGACTCTCAGGTACAAGGCTGATTCAATTACAGCGGCGCGCAGCAGCATTCCGGGCCAGTTCCCCTCCATTCTCACCTCCCCGATCCGTCCACAGACCTGCTTATAGAGCGCGGGATTGGCGTCGTCAAAAAAAAAAACGCCGGTACATTTCATGAACATAAACCAATAGACGTGATTAGAAGAAAAACAAGTTATCGTTGACCCCGGACTAATGCTGGGTACCGTTACTTTTTCCAGATACCAGTACTAACCTCGACCCAGGAATTCCAAAGATACCAACCATAAAACCAAAGTATCTGACTCTCGGTTTGCTAAAACGCTAATTCTACCAGAGAAATCCAGATCTGTGCACCCTCTCACGCTGAACGCAGCCCATTACAGCTCAAGTCTCCACCACTCTCCCTCCCCCGCCCCGCTGACCTGCCTCTCTTATTACTGAGCAAACACGCCTGCCAAGTAGCCATGAAGCAGAGCCTAATGAGCACATTATTGTATTTACCTTGAGATAAGGTGAGCTCCAGCGCCGATAAGGCCAGATAAGCCATGTTTGAACACTCCATGTATACATGCACAGGCGCTTTGGTACTTGTCAAGTGTAGCCAAACATGGCAGGGGCTAATGCCGGGGGGAGCGGACAGGAATGTGAACAGTTCCAGAGAAATGGCGATAAGTATCAGTTAAAAAAGAAACACAGCGTGGGTACCTCGCTAGGCTAATTGCTAGCTTGGCCTGTCGGAGAGAGGGGTTTGCGGGGGAGGGGCGTTGACCATTAGGGACATGGGCAGGAAGTGACCAGAGCATCTGAAGAGGGGTTAAGAGGTCATCAATAAGTCCTTTTACTTGCCGTCTGCATCCGTCCCCAGAGAGCGTGCGTTTAAACTGGGCTTTATGGCAACAGGGCCTCTCAAATTTATCACCTATTGACCATCGTTCGGGGCAAGGTCATAAATCGGAGCAGCGGAGCCCGCAGCTGGCCACGTCAAAGCCATGTCAGTTCGATAATATGAACAGGATACGGGCAGAGGACGAGAACAAAGCCCCCGCGCTGCGCCGCGGTGTGAAAGGTATCCGCCGCTGTCAGTCCCAGAGCGCTGCCTCCTCATTGGCTGAGCTGTCCCCTGGTGGCACCTATAGTGTGCCAGATGTGCGCCCCCCCCCCCCCCTCCCCACAATCCCCTTCTCCTGGATGTGACCTGAGACGGGCCCAGGGCGGAATTCTGGGTAATTTCTCGCTCGCATCCCTCCACCGTCGATCGCGGCGCCTTTTTGAGGTGAGGGAAACTGACAGGCCCAACTCTCCAGGGCACAGCTTCCCAGCCGAGTGGATCAGCGGACTGAAAATCGCTTATGAATAGTCATTAAGCCGTCATTACAAAACCCCTCACTACCCACTTCTTCCTGCGCAACCAAATGCCTCTTGTCATCTTCGCAAGGTGTATCATTTAATTGCCAATTGATTTCCCCCCCCCCCCCTCCTGCATATGACAACATGTCACATTGCAAATAGCAGCCTTCACCGGCCCTAGGCGCACGCACTTTCCTGGCAAAAATATTCTTCAAGAAAAAAAGGCGACAGGATGCTTCAACACGGAGGGAGCTTACACAGAGCCCTCACAATAATTAAACATGGAGCGCCGGGGAGCGGTGGAGGAAAAGTCGTCTTTGTGACCCATTTCGGGATTGCTTTGAGAGCATATGCTGCCGCTAATGCGCGCGCCGCTGACTAAATGTGGCGTCTGGGTGCTGCCCTCAGTCACTGTCAGTGCCATTAGCAGAAGTGACACACCTATTTTATCTCAAAGTGAATGTAGGACAATCGTCTCCGTCAGCCGGCCCCGGGTCAGAGCATGTGCTGTCAGACAAGGCAAGGCCACGGCACGGAAGAAACTATTTACACTACGCAATCAAACTTTCTCCAACACGGCCGCGGGTCGGGCGCGCTTTTAGGCGGGAAGCATTAGCATTTTTATCTGTTTACAGCCATGAACAGCTCTTCTGTTTGGGGGGAGCTTGCAATTAACTGTTAACAAAATCATAACGCTAATATTAATTAACTGTAGTGTGAGAAATTGAATTAAAGATTTGTTTTCTAAAGCGCTCTCTGCCGCAAACGGAATGATCAAAAACAATTAGGTTATTGACTTCCAATCCCCAACTTCAGTCTTCCCCAATTCTTTAAGATCTCAGAAGCAATCATTCGATTTTTTTTCTTTGATGGCAGTAAGTTAGGTTTGCGCGAAATCGGTGAAAACATGTGTAGGTTTCCAAACACTTCGAGTCGCGCCTCGTGCGACTCTACCAACATGCCATCCCCCCCCCAAAAGAAAACATTAGACAATCCATGTATTCGCCAGGAAAGAAGCCCGGGTCGCTTCTCGCCTTCAAATGTGGCAAACTCAGCAACAGTCGCCCTCTTTGACACCAAAAACGCTGCACGATTATGGAGCCGGTGCAGCCTTAATAAGCTGAATAATGATGGAATTTCAGAAATGCCCCGGCGCCATTATATCCCAACAATAAGAGCCGGCAGCGAGTAAACCAGCGCGGGGCAGAAGGTAGGCGTCGGAGATATAATGAGACCACTGTGTAAGTAATGTACTCTCTATTGTACACCCATGTAAATGCCCATTTCTTCTATGCGCCGCGGCATTAAGCCAAGGGGGAGATTTGTTGGAAGAATGGCACACAGTCGCCCTCTCTCTTCCCTTTCTTTCCCTTTCCCCGGGTGCGCGCGCCTCCGTGACAGCCAGTGCCAGTGGCTGGCGTCTTGAAGGCAAACATTTCAGACGGAGATGAGCTGCAGGTGTGCCAGACTTGTAAACACGCACTAATTACACATTTCGCCCCCCCCCGCTGGATGACAATGAGGTCAGTGAAATAATTGCTGTTTTTTTTTTTTCTTTTTTCGAGTGACAATGGAAGACTTATGGATGACGGCGTGCCGCGGAGTCTCGCTTAAACTCCAAACCGGATCGGCGATGTGGCCCCGACCAATTAGGAACTCCTCACTGCGGCGGCGCGCGTTTTATCCAAACTTTTGCGAGCCCTTTTTCGCGAGCAGGCGGCTATGGTTACGGTCCTTTAGCTTACGACCTGCCCAAAAGAACAACTCTGGGGTGTGCCGAAAATGCAAACTTTTGGAACTTCAACCCCTTACCGATACAGAAGTCAGTCAATTACTGACTTTTTTTTCCCCCTTCGCTCACACACCAACAGTCTTCCTCGTAAAGGGTCGCTGAAATGAACAGTTGACATAAGCTCTGTGCACGGGAGTTTTTGGGCTAGCTTCCTGTTGGACAGTGAAGGGCAAAGACAACTTCCTGTCCACATTTTGACTTCAATAAAAAATAATATAAGATTTAAAAAACAGATGAAAACGTCAATAAAGTTAATGCCAAGTGTGTTTAATGAAAATCATTTTAGATGGCGGTGCTATTTTTCTGTTTGTTAGTGTCAAATTAGCGTTAGCCTTTAGCTTCAAGGATAAAACAGTTGCAAACACAGAGGTCTCCACTGGTGAAATGTTTAAAGTTTTGACTATGTTATTATATATTATCTTGTTATATTATTATCCAACAGCTGGCTAATGCTCCATTGGAATTAGGAAAGACAGGAAACAGTCGTTACCCTAGGAAGTTAGCATCATGTTGCCATGCTACATTAAGTGCACAGAGCCTATAGTGTAAGCAGCAATGTGGATGAATAGTCTTACAAGCCACTGTCACTTGAAATAATTAGTAAAAAAAAAATCATAGCCATAATCTACAAATTCCCACCATACCTTCACTTGATTTATTTACATTTTTCAAGGAATGACATACTATATTTTAAGGTAAATCTGAGCTATTTTCAACTATTCTTTGAACCCTATGAAATGATCCTATTAGAATGCACTCCAGCTTCACATTTGATTTTCTTCTTTTTTTTTTTCTGCATTTCATGCTTTATAACCTTGACCGTAGCCCCCCAGCTACTTTTACCTCCAATAAAATGTATAAATAGCGGAGGGGGCGAACCATTTCCGTATGATTATGATTGCCATTAATTATATAGGCGGTTTATTCAATAGTGTTTGTCCTCATTTTGTAAAATATGACCCGCGCGGACAGTAAATTATGTCAGGTAGCTCGCAAATCACGCCCTGGGCCGCGGTGAGTGCGAGGTTGGGAAAGGGGGGTAGTATTTGAAGGAAACAATCTCTCCTCTCCGCTGTCAGATGGGAGGAAGGGGGGGTTCCAGCCAATAGGCCCATACATCAAAAGAACCGCCAAACAATTGTCTGTTTTTTATTAATAAGCTCCAGATATTGCTGCTGGACAAGGCCGGGAAAGTGCAAGGTTGGCGCTTTTTGTTCCCCCCCCCCTTCTGCAACACAATCCAGGTGCACAATTTAGCGGTGTAGCTGTTAGCGTTAGCACGGCTGGCGAGGCTGTGGAGGGCGATATCTCAATCTGTCTCTCTGCCTCCTTAATCAGAATCTGGACAAGGGTTTTCAAATATGTAACGAATAGACCGCGGACGACAAAGGATAGCTGACATAAGTAACTCAGCAACGCAGCTAAAAAACATATCGTACTCGCTCCCTTTGACCTAGATCGAAAAAGATTAGCGAAGATTTAGCTAAAGCAATTCATGTTCCAAACAGTGATTACGCTTTTGCATAATCTAGTTTTACATTGGGTCTATAAAGTCAACATTATGTCACCGGGATTGTAATTCCGCTCCAGAAACTTAAATTAACAAGTCAGCGAGAACACAGAGGTCTGCGTGGACATGACAGCCGACAGGGATGTCTTATCTCGCCGGTGAACTTTGTTTAATATCTCTTCCCTGGGTCTTCTGTGGGCCAATCTTGTATCATACTGTTTTTTTTTCTTTCTTTTTTCTTTTACAAGCTGTTAATATTGATTGGGGCCGTGGATGAGAAAGGGGCGGCTCAATCTCAATAACAGCATTCCATTATAGGGCAGGCGACAGGCGTGCCGAGTGTGCATCTGCAGCCACGCATTTAGGGTATTATCAAATTGATAGTGACTCAAATTGATTTGGATAATGAAGGTCGCTGCACCTTGAAATATAATGGCCACTTATTGTAATTACCATCACAATTATCAAGGTCGCCGTATCAAAAAGCCACGCTGTGACCGTGATACAGCCAGACTTTATTGTTTAGCCCGATCACACTGCAATGGTACATTCAAATGATGTACTTATTATTTTAATAACATATTTATAATCACCGGGGTGACCTCTATGGCCTTTACTTTTCAAATTGGATTATTGAGTCCCTCTCATACAAGGCAATAAATGTAAATGTTTGCGCAATACGACTCTATGTGTATCAAATATGAACATAGCAAGATACAATAAGAGCATTATATATGAAGTGATATGTTCACAGACACAATGATTTAAACTGGCATAGGTCAGTTTCTTTTCATGAGATGAGGATTAAAAGGGGTTCTAAATACTTTTCAGTTGCTGGAATTTGAAGTAAATCACAATCCGTAATAACTTGGAAATACTACAGTAAAAACAGGGTCATGATAAAAGGATAAGTCCAAGAGACCAGTTGTCAAATCCAAGTGCTGCGTGTTTCCTTTCGCACACTGGACTGCACTCGATCCGTGGCCTTTGTTTCAACTGCACACAGTCCAAGGATGACCTCAGCTTTAAAACAATAAGCGCCTGTAAACTGCCTGTAAAGGGCTCCCGAGGGACCCCGCCCGCAACTTGAAACCTCCGCAAACAGTGTAAGAAAAGGAAAAACGGTTCTAAATGCAGACCGCAGTTTCGGAACAATATTATTTTGGAATCAATTTTCAGTCTTCAATTCACAAAAACACGTGTATTGTATTGGTTTTGTTCACTTTGAGGAATATCAAGTAGAATCCAATGCGGAAAATGAACCAGGCAGAATTGGTTAAAAGGCTGATCCCAAACAGTGACTTAAGTGGCGAAGAGAATTGCCAGATTTTGTATCAATCTTTTGGAAAAGCCCTGGGAGTTTGACAGGTGAAAGTGAAGAATGTTGAACAAAGGCATGAACACAAAGCCCCGCGACGTGTGTGTGTGTGTGTGTCTGGGAGGGGGGGGTGGTATTAGTAGTCGTAGTAGTAGTAGGAGTAGTAGTAACAGTCACGGTGGAGGGTAGCTAGCGGGGCGGGCGCATGGCAAACTGCTAAGAGGATCACATATCGGATCCACAACAAAAGCCGTGTCAGAGGGGCGTTGGAGTCACAAGTCTCCCCCGGACCGCTCCGCCCCTGCCACCCACCTCTGGCCCCTCCCACCAACCGCACTGTTGCCCGCCCCCACCCCCCCCTTCCCCACCCACCTCAGCCGGGACGTACCCGCGATCGCACAAAGCACCCAACAGTGGACAGATGCAGGTATTGTGATGCAGAGTTTTTCCCTTCCCCAAACTCCCTGCCTTTCTTCCTCGCCTTGCCTGCCTGCCCCTGGCCCTGTGCCTGTGGAAAAGAGCAGCCGCAGCGGTGGCGGCGACTCTGTGGCTTGGCTGGTACCACACGGAGTTGAATCCGGGACGTAGAGGTGAAGCCAGTTTTAAAACAATACAATTTGGCTTCAAAGTTTTTTTAAAGACGTGGTGTTTTTAAAGTCTTGCAAAGGTAGTAGTTTGCGCTGATATTTTCGTCCCGCGCGATCTTCCCGCGTGCCAAAAGGTTGTCTTGTTCCCGGTGAAGGGAAAAAAAACAACAGCTAGACTTTGCTTTAGTGGGCCAACTCTAAGAAAAGTTAGGAAGGCAAGGCCAGCTCATGCATCGATCTGGTTTGCAACATCAAACGCCAGTTATTTTTAGCATGTTGGTAAACCGGCCAAGGCTCGACGCTCCAATTTCAATCTCAAGTAACTGTCACGTTTCGCGTGCGTACAGTAGTCAACAGAGAAGCGCTAGGGTTACCATCTTTGGTCTAGACATAGGTCACTGCCCTGGACCAACAACTCAGTCCTTACAATTCAACAAAGAATCAAGAAAATTCAAGAATTGTCCACAAACAGCTGTTACTTCAACATGACCTTGTGTGCGATAGAGATAGATCTGAACTTCAATATTTTTTATAAACTAGGCACTATTCAGGACAGATTCAAACCAGATAGGATGTTTTAGGTCAGTAGCACGGCTAGATAAAACTAAATCTAAACTGGAACCAACCTATGACTATTAAGGGATTTACCAGAACTAAAACGGCTCCAGAAAGGTCAAAAACTGAAGAGAAGTTGGACTATTTCGGTCACACCAGAAGTAAACTATGACTAAGCCAAGTCCGAACAAGTTCTAAGAAGCCTTAACTAGAGCGCTACCAAATCTTTATCCGTACTAATCCCATGTCTCTGAGGGGACTTTTTGTGAACTCCTGAGGTGGGACAGTCCTGTATTTTTGCAGCTGGGCACCCCTGTGAGACTTGGCGTGGGTCGAGCTGGGATGGATTTAGACCAGAGTGTCCCGACACATGACCGAAATAGCATGTCATCTTGCTGCATTCCCCAGGAACACGCTCTTTGCACTGCTATTGACAAAATGAAGACTTCACCGCTGGCCTCAAAGTTCCACTTCTAAGATTTAAACTTTCCTTGTAATAATATTTCAAACCCACCTCAAACAGTTGGGTAATAATCCGAGACACTTGTGTTCATAAACCTAGCTCAATGCATTGAAAGATGGGTCAAATGATGAATACTTTGAAATGCTAGCTGCTGAAGAAGTCTGGAGTCTTACTATTATGAACAGTTGCTGGCTCATGTTTCCAGTCATTCTAACTTTTATCTATGATCCCAACAAGCATGCACACCGAAATAACGCATTACTTAACGCACCCGGTGTAGAGGCCAAAATTAGCAAGGGGGTCTAATCTAATTGGTGAAAGTCATCTGCTCCAACCTGCACCGTGCTAAATCCCTCTCGCGCTCCAGTCTAGACTAAATTCTTGACAGTCCAGCGCTAATGTCCGGGGCGGGGGGGTACCAGGGACAAATGCGGACAGGCAGGCCAATCTGATATGAAGGCTGTCTCCCGGGCCGTAATGCGGGGTGGCAGCTCTTTTTAAGGGAATCAATTAAGGTTTAAAAAGGTGATTCCTGGACGCAGTGTCTGGCTTTATTCCTGGGAGAAAGGGGAGAGCAGAGTAAGGGGGAGGGAGGGAGGCGGGGGTATCCCAAGGGGGGCTAAAGCACAAGCGGGCGCACACACACACATAATCACACAGCTGAATAGAAGCATTGTTGTGGGGCCGCCCATAACTGCCAGTGCGCGGCCTGATCGGGAGTTTACATGCTTGTTGTGGTCCCCGCTGACTCTTGGACCCCCTAAACCTGTTGAAAGACAGCGGTTCCGTCCCCCGTATCACTTAGCATCTTCTTTCAGCGTCGCTCCGATCGCGGCGTTGAAGGCTTTATGGCATTGTTACAGACTTTTTAGCCCTAATTCACAAAAGTGTCACACACGGGGAGAGTATGATTAGAACTTGTGGCGTGAATTACGTAATTGTGCAATTCCTTTTATCTGCAATGATGCTGTCGCTCTTGGTTTGTTAGATAATGTTGATGGAAATTGCAAGGATGTGAGAAATGTATGATCTGATTGTGATGTGCCCTTGATGTCTAAAAAGGATTTTGTACTGTAAGGAAACTAGAAAATTGAATAAGATTCGATTTGATTGTGTGATGTGTTGAGTTATCTCGACAAACAAAGGTTCACCACTTCAAACCCTTCCCTTTTCCAGGCAAGACGCTCAACCCGCATTTCCAGTGATAGTATGCAATGTGCATGGCTGGGTCAGGGAGCTAACTTCCAAATAGAACAGTCAGAATAATTATGTTGCTGTCCTGAATTAACAGGACGCAGAATGTCCACCAAAAGCCGAGCTATGCCAAAAATGCGGCAAGACAAAAAAACAAGAAAACAAGCCCTCATTACTCGCGGCGCAAAATCAAAGCGGAAAAAGAGAAAATAGTGGACGACAGCCCCGAGCCCAACACCTTCCACCAGTGGACTCTAATAGATGTGTTAGTCTGGGCTAATCTTCAACGGATCTTCCCAATGAATCCGCCTTCACCTTGTCACCCCCCATTTGAAAGCACCACCGAATCGCCCCGTAGTCCTCCGAAACCTCACAGCATTCATTAAAAAGGTAGCTCTTTTTCTCCCCCCCCTTCCACTCTCACTCTCGCAAACTTCTTTAACCTGTGGGAAAGGCTCAGAGGGCTTTAAGTCTCCGCTCCGCGCCGTTTAGCAGCGAGCTTGTTGGATTTCACGTGGTTACAGCATGTATCAAAGGGAGCCCGACTTTTACCGACAATAAAGGTGCCGCTACACCTTAGCGCGCTTTAATCTGTGCCCCGAGGCGCCAGACAAACTATTCTTCTCTCCGCGCGCAGGCACCTTGCATTAGATGTCGAAATCAGCTTACGACATGATCTTTTGAGAAAGCGGGCTCTTGTGTGCAGGTTTCAAACAAGGTGCAACGGAGGTTTGAATGGGATCGTTATGCTAGCAATGTGCTAATACTCCTGACGCGCAGACGTGGGAAGTAATGAGTCACAGCTGATCAGTAACTCTCTGAATAGGCTTTATCACACAGAACTTCGACTCGGGTAATATTGTGAACGTATAGCACAGTTTTTGACCCCTCTTCCCACCTAAGCTCCCCGGGAACGCACAATACTGTACATAAACAAACAGCCCCTCCGTCCCTCCATGCATATAACTCTTATTTATGTCATTCAATTTACCCCCAGCCACTCAGCTATTCATTTTCATGATCAATTACCGAACCTCGCGGCTTCTGTAATGCATTTTGGCCTGACAGGGTCTGGCTAAAACGCACGAGCCGTAAAAAACGCACACGTCAGCGCGGAGAGAAAGCGGCGAACGGGCTAATTTTTGCTCCACTCACGGTGTTTGTTTGGATGCGTTCCCCCCGGGGAGCCGACAGTTACCTACACCTTTGATGATAAACGCGGCGCCGCACGGAGAGGTGCGTTTGATGCAGACGCACTCGTGTTTAACAAGACGGCAAAGCAAACAGAGCGGTAATTGCGCACTGGAGAAAAAGAGAATTGGGAGATGTTAAGAGAAATGTTTGCGACGTGATACGGGTTACGAAAGGAGATTTCTAACAACAACTGCGGTATTTGTTACGTACAAACCAAACCTCAAAAAGATCATTACAGAAAATCAAACCCTTTTCTAAGAAACATGAGACGTTCATAAAACTGTACAAATTGCCATCTGCTATGAATCTCACCTTGTTAAACCAACCCAAAGAGATATGTCACTCCAAATGAACCTTTAAAGTGATAGTCTGGAAGTCTAGAGGTTTTACAAATCTGATAAAATCTTCAAAATCGACCACCTGGACTGGCATTTTGATGCTACTCATTTTTTGTAAAGTCCCTCTTTCCCGGATCTCAGCAACTAATCAGAGTCTGGTATCCTCCCGTGTCGACCAATGAGACGAGCTTTTCCTGTGAACACGCCTGTCAGGTCCAATCAGGAGGGAGGGGGAGGGGCTTGATCATTTTCTTTTGAAATGTCTGTTTCTGCTCTCATTATTTAGCAAACTAAGAAGGGCTTTCTTAGTCACCCCATCTCTCCTCACTTTGCAAACATACAGACTATCACTTTAAGGCACCTGCTTGCTCACCATAGGCACTAAAATAGTCCCAAACACAAGCTTCGAATGTCAGATTTGCGAGGTCACATTCCAGGGTTGTCAGCAGGAAGTCTTTTGCAAAAACAATGGCCTGACAACTGCTCTTAACTCCACAAACTGAACGACTGGGATGAAATGTATATATTATGGTTTTAACGTTGATTCGATGAATGCGCGAATAGACTAAAATGGTGTGAGAAGTCAAAGCATTAACCGCCAGGGCCGACTCCGTCTCTGTGACTCAGCCCCGCTCATCTCCGCTATTCTCTCTGCGTTCCAACAGGTTGAGTTTTATGAATCACTGGCGGCTCCTCTGGGGAAAGGCGTTCCAAGAGCCTCGCCCGATTCTGCTCATATACAGGCAAATTCATTTCAATATTTATCTCCATGAATATTTTTTTGTTGTGTGTGTGCGTGCCGGGAACGGGGGTGAAAAATAACATTACCAAACAGGTTCGGGGGTGCGGGGCTGCGAGCGGGAGATGATCAGAAAGGGAAATTGTGCACAGCGGGGAGAAAAATCATTGCGTTACCCCAGGTGAAAAATATTGTTGCTTTTGCTTAAAAGTGCATGCAAGCCCGGGCTACATTATTAGAATGTTTAAATATTAATTCTTCTGCCGGGTAGTAAAGATGATGGAGTTGCCGACTTTGTGTTTCCAGCCCGCTTCCTGTAGAAGACCCTTTCGCACTATATTCTGCTGCTTTTGTGCTCAGAACACAAAGCAAAAATTGAATGCATACACAAATAGTAGTAGCTTTGACCAGGTTTAATCGATGTTGTTTGTTTCTTCAAATCTATTTTTTTAACTAAACATATCTCGTCAACGCTACTTCTCGATTCAAGTATGTCAATACATATATTAAGTCTCGAATTGCAGTTGCCAACATTTCGACGCGGGGCGATAGCACAGGAAGCCAATGTCCAGTTCTGATCAGGCGGTCGATACGGCAGCTTTCCTTTCACGCGGCGTAGACACTGGCACTTGATGTAGAAGGCTATTTTTGAAATCAGTCACAACAACTTGTCTTTTAAAACCTATTTTATCGGGCCGTCGTCGCGGTACAGAGTGATTGGCGTGTGATTGGAGCAAGTGGCTTATGCACGGGAATGCCAAACCGGCGCAAAGTTTCATCCATCACATGTAAGGGGAATTTGAATGCAAGAACATGCGAGAACATTAAGTGCATTACTCAAAATGTATAAGTAGTCCAGATTGGATTCATTTACTGACAGATTAAATGACGTATAAGACATTTAAAAGACATATAACTGACGTTGGATTGGATTTCTGAAATTTTTTGTACTTAGAAATCCATGTTAAATATACACATTAGTCTGAGCGAGTTAACACTACTCAAACATTTTAACTAATGCACATACACCCTTGGTTTTGCAGCACAACATGCCAAATTTTGCCATTTAACTTAAGTTGTATTGGATTTCTGAATCTTTTTTGTACTTAGAAATCTATGTCAAATATACACATTAGTCTGAGCGAGTTAACACTACTCAA
The DNA here is from genome assembly GCA_007210695.1 of Neogobius melanostomus. Classification (NCBI taxonomy): domain Eukaryota; kingdom Metazoa; phylum Chordata; class Actinopteri; order Gobiiformes; family Gobiidae; genus Neogobius; species Neogobius melanostomus. Next base: position 1,996,397 of record VHKM01000397.1, read on the forward strand.
ACATTTTAACTAATGCACATATACCCTTGGTTTTGCAGTGCAAATTTTACCATCATAAGTTCAAATTTGCCTTCGAAATCCCATACCAATCAATTTGGCGATGGCAGAGAAGTTATTTGCCGAGGAAGACACTAGAGAGGAGAGGAAGGGGGTGGGGGGTGGCGGTGTTTCGATGACGGTGTTTAACCAACAAAGCCAGGTGCGATTACGGGGATCTCGAGACGACTCCACTCAGGTAAAGTGGGAAGCGACGCGGCCTTTTGTCGGGCGCTGAAGAGGGTTCCAAAGCGAAAAGGGATTTAGAGGCTGCTCAGATCTCCCAAACACTTTAGGATACTCGAGATTGAACTGGATAAAGATACAAAAGAGGCCAGGGACGCGCGGGAGGGAGGGGATACCAGACGGTGGAGGGAGGCGAGGGAGGCGGCGGAACGGGACGGTGGACAGGTCAGTGGGTAAGTATAATAGATCATAATGGATCATATATTGTTGAAAAAGCAATGGGAGAAAGACACATTATGGAGGGGTGAAGAAAAGGCTTCAAACCTCAGCAATGTTCACTTTGAACAAGGACTAAAAGCTTGAATTACAACAAAAACAGATGACAACTCCCAATATAACAAAAATACCAGTGTGCTTTACTGATAACTTCATCTCGATTGACTTTTGTAAACCATGTGACACAAAGTCGCCCATTTCATTCCGTCATCCGAATGTTGTCGATCTCTCTCACAATTCCTTCACGAGTAACTGACTCCAAACTGTCCCCCGACATGTTTGGCTACAATGTTTTCGTTCCAGAGTGGCGAGGGTGGGGAGGGGGGTGGAAGGATAGAAGAGAAGAAAAAAAAAGCGCTATAGACAGGAGGTTGGTTTTTGCCTCTATACCCTCCCATTGATTGAGAGCCTGGCATTGATTGATAGTGACTTGCGCATTGTGCGAGTGCAGTAGGACAGACAGCAGGAGCAAAGGGTGGGGGCCGGGCGTCGGACAAAAGAAGCACCCGGATAGAGCCCTGAGTGACAGTGAGAGTGCCGTCATAGCCCCACCACCGCCCCCCATCCCCCCCTCTTCCCATCCACCTGAGAGAGAGAGAGAGAGCAGTGGGTTTTCCGAGTCACTCATGCAAGCGGAGCGCCGAGCCGAGCCGTGGGGTTGTCGAGCCACTTTAAAAGCTCGTCAGCCGCTGGATTCTTAGCTTGTACCCAATACCTTATTCATGATGAAGCCTGGCCCGGGCCTAGGTAATTACTAGAATCAAGGTGGCCGCGCAAATGTTTAAATCTACAAGGACCGGGAGAAACCCATGAATAATGCAGGGACATTTGCATCTAAATTTTTAAGTGTGCTTTATTCGTAAGGGGGGTAAGGAGAAGAAAAAACGTCTAAAAATGCACGCGCGGTTGGGATTAAACTTTGATGAGTGAAAGTTGAGCGGGTATGGGCATGTGTGTGTGTGTGTTGCGAGGGAGAAGCCTCATTTGTAGAAATTATTTAGAAAGGCGATAAGAGAGGATGGAGAAAGCATGCGAGCTGCAGAGGTAGTGCCAATAAATAATAATTAAGAGAGAGAGGGAGAGAGGTGGTGTCTGAGGACAGTGTGAACAGGTTGCCGCGCTGTATACCGTTCACGCCCGGTTTGGTGTTTGCCGAGGGTTTTTCTCCCTGCTTTACAGCTCCATCCGTGTTTCACCTCTTTGAATATTTATGAAGACGTGTTGTTTCACAAAGCAATATTTCCTATTTGGGATGCATCTTTTAAAGCAATCGGCGGGCGCTGCTTTCAAACCTGCCCATCCAGCCGCCGCCGCAGCCTGTGGATTAGGCGGAATGACGGGGGCTGTGTGCAGAGGGAAGGCGCGTGCGGCGTGTGCACAGGTGCTGTTTACAGAAGTGACACGAGAGGAGTGCTTACCTGCTGCAGAGGAGAGGAGCCGCGGAGAGAGGACAGCACCGGGAAAAAGAGAGAGGAGAGGAGGCACGTTAGTACATACGACAAATGACAGGCAGAATCAGGGTAGGGTGACCAGATCTTCCATAGCACAAACCGGGACACAGTGGGAACATGTGGCGGGAGCTCAAAAGTGTCTTCCCTCCCAGGTTGAACGGTTAAACTGTTTGTATAAGTGTAATGTCAATCAAATAGCCCATAGATCATGAGCTTTTTTATTGGTTCAGTCACTTTGTGGAAACTTTGTTGTTTGATGCACACATGGTCAGGAAGTTTCGAGTAAAAAAAAAACTGGCATGGCACTGGTGAAAAATGGGGACAAACTGGGACAGAGTTTGTATAAAATTGGGACAAATCAATGGTTTGGGAGAAATCCAAGGGGAACATGGGACAGAGGCTTCAAAACAGGGGCTGTCCTGGGTAAACTGGGACATCTGGTCACCCTACAGAGGTGTCAAAGTGGGTTTTCATTTAATATTTGCAACTCAATCAAACAATCACACAGCACATTTGCGAGGTCTTGTCACAGGACACAAAGTTCAAACAAACTAACTAACTAACCTTTGCATACAGTTAACAAGAAACTTCGACATTCTGTAGCGTGTTCAATGAATTTTTCCCTATAGCTGTAAACATACACATACACTGCATGACCAAAAACAAAGCGTCGCCTCAAAAAACCAAGGTCACACGCTCTAATTGTTTCAATAAGCTTCCGCAATGTCAAAAGATCCAGTTTTTGCGTTAATTTTTCACCCAGATCTTGTATTGATGATGGGAGAGTGTGACCACTGCGCAAGGCCTTCTCCAGCACATCTCAAAGACTCTCAGTGGGGTTAAGATCTGGACTCTGTAGCGGCCCAATCCATCCCACGCTCCCTGAACCACTCTTTTCACAATGTGAGCCCCATGAATCCTGTCATCTTGGAATATAAATCCACTGATGGAATAACCTGGTCTCAAGCTGATCTCATCCTTTAGGCTCATGTAGCAGAGCCTAGACCTGACCCACTGCAGCAGCCCCAGATCAGAACAGTTAGCTACATCCAGGTGGCCACACGTATTTCTTTTCTGGTCCGAAGACATCCCAGACCGCTTCTACGATTTTCTTAAGTGAGCTAAGTCGACAGTCGCGAGTGACACAGGACACGGCTCAAGCCCGAGCGATATCCTCAATGGAGCTTTACAGCCGCCGTAAGAGTCGACTTGTCTTTTCATAACGGGCCAAATTGTGATGGATTGCGGCATGAGTGTGTATAAGTCTAAAAAAAAAAGAAAAAAGAAAAAGCCATAACCATCCGTCTTCATCTTCCCAAATCTGAGCGCGTCACTTCTCATGAAAACACCGCCGCTGCCCCTCACCTCCCTTTGTCAAACACCCATATATCAGGCGCTGTTTCTGTTTCGCGGCCGATTGGGGTGGGGGGAGAGCGGGCCGGGGAGGTGACACAGGCAGGCAGTGGCGTTTGGGTTGGAGGGAATGGCGAGGGTGGGAGGTGAGGTGAGAGGGTGTGCGTATGCGTGTGTGTGTGTGCGGGAGGGGGGTATTTTTAAACCCAGCCTGGAAACAAAAGCCCCTCCTGAGGGCCGGCCCCCTGCCCCGCGGATCACCTAGTCCCAGGCTTGCCCCCGCTCGGCTTTTCCCACGCTAACCTCCGGCCTGATTTGCATCCGCTAGCTGCCCCTGGACGCCATTACTTTCAGGTGAGCTGCTCTGTATAGAGGATAGAGAGGAGGTTTTTTTTTCCTCCTTTTCTCCTCCTGGGCCCGTGGAAGCCAGGGACATGTCTCTCCATACCCCCCCCCTCCTCATCCTCCTCTCCTGTCCCCTCTGCCTCATCCTGCTCTTAATTACCGCAGACTGGCACCAGACACAATCGGCCCGTTGATTTCGCCCCCCCCCCCCCGCCCCCTCCCCTTAACCCTACCAACGCTGCCCTCAGGAGCCTAACCCCCCCCCACCCCCCTCCTCCGCACCTTAGCCTGGCCGAGATGACCCCGAATCATCTCCTCACGCAGCAGCTGGACGGAGAGAGAGACACAGGCAGTTGTCCTTTGGTACATGCCGGTCACACTGGCCGCTTATGTCCACCACCACCCCCCACCCCCCGTCGACACTAAAACGCTCCTTTCTTTCCAGCTCACAACAGTCCACTCTGTCACCAGCGCATGTTAGCTCAAACTACTAAAGTCAAACTCCTATTCCCTGGCAATAAAAGATGCTCCGAACATAGACTATACTTTATCGGATTCAGCGAAATTGGAATAGTGCTGGCTGTGTCCGGGCCCAGAACAAAACAAGAAAAGGACTTTAGAAATGCGGTTCTGAAAGTTGGACACAGGAAGACAGTGTTTTAAATCGCTGTTTTACGCACGTAGATCTGGCTCCATCGACTTCACTAGATTTGAACTAACAGATTTCAAAACCTCCTCTTCTCATTCCGTCACACAATAGTCACTTTCTTTACATGCTCGCTTGCGCTACGCCGTTGTTTACTACTGCCGACTTGGTGTAAAAGTGTCCACATGTTTGGCATTGTTCTCCCGAGCAGACCTGGCCTCCCCATCGCTTGCCGGGGACAGAAGCTCCTTCTTCGGCCCACCACACAATCGCTAATAGTCGCACAATAGTTACTCACTTGCGCACGCAAAACACAACAAGACCGAGTCTGTTCTTCTGCACGACTGCCGCATTGTTTCGAGTCGGGAGGAGCAGTGGAAAGGTAGCCCCCAGCAGACGAGCGACTCTTATAGTATGGTGACAAAGTAATGACATTGAAAGTAGTAGTATTCAAGAAATCACACACATCATTTCCAAGGAATAACATCTAAATGACATCAGTACAGTTACTCTTTGACCGAGGACGTCTGAATGTAAACTTATTGCTCCAACTTAAACGGTAGAACAATTGTTTGGGCAATTTTCTGACTTCCCATACGCCACCTCTGCACAGTCCTAATATAACTGTCAGCCTCGCGGCGCAATGTAATTACTGTGTATGGACGAGGGAGGGATGCGACCGGCGCTAGCTCTGATTAGAGAGGCCAAGCTAGCATTTACAAGCCACCTTTCACTGTCCAAACAATGTCTGTCGCTTTCTATCAATAGCGGCCGTGGGAGGAAGTCGTCGCCGAGGTGCCGGGGCTGGAGGAGCGGCGGCTAAATTGGTCGGAAAGTGCATTACGGGGCCCGGGCAACTTGGCAGATCCCGGCACGGAGGTGGTCGGTACACGGTCCCCCGTGCACTTTGGGCGTCGTCGCTCATCGGTCACGAGTGTCAGAGCAGGACTAACTTTATTTGCTACCTGGTAATTTTCGATAACCGTCAACGAAATTAAGTTTTTAGCATTTTCCAGCTCCACACAAAGTACTGAAGACTAAAACAATGACAAAATCACTGTATCCGGAATGTAAATTAATTTTGAATATGGGGCTATGCACTTATAAGCTTTCTTGCTTTGGCCTACTTCTTTTGAGTTTTTGTTACTTTATTTATTTTCTGCACTGCAATGATAATGTAAATAATCACTCAAATACATCCAATCAATCAATCAATCAAAATGTGGTAGTACTGTTGTCAACTTTCCTTATGTGGACAATAAATGATTGGTATTGGATCGTTATCGGATTGAGAACTCATAAACTTGATAGGGACATCACTAGGATGGGAATCAAGCTGGCTATCCTCCGGTTCATAGGTGAATGCTCAGCCCACTATATCACTGTGGAGGATATCATGCATAATTGAGGCTTAAAATTAGGCAAAATACTGCTCCAAGTATGTTTTTGACAAAAGAACAAAGTTATAACATGGATAAAAGCTCAAAATGGTTGATTTTGCATGATACGTCTCCTTTAATTTGGAAAACAACTCTTTTCTTGCCTTACAATTGTACCGTAGCTTCTGTGGACACCATTTGCGCGACACTTCGACAACTAAAACCAAACAAACAACTAAATCTTGACTAAAGCTAAATTGAAAATTGGATGTCAGAATCATCACCAGGCAGAAGGGAAAGGGGGGGAGTGCTGTCAGGAGTGCTCATGTCTCCAGTTTTTTTTTTTTTTTAGTTGGCCTGCATGTCACGCCACTTCGCCGCTCTCACCTCATTTCTCCTCCCCAGAGGTTACCAGCTGCACCGGGCTGCTCCTCGCTCCCCTGCCCACCGCCGCCTGCCAACGCTTTTGCTCCCATTTCGACTCCGTCATGTAACATTTCAGACACTGTGTTAACCCCGCCGCGCGAGTCGGCTCCGGCAAATTGAACATCCTTGTTAGAGTGGGGGAAAGTGCGGCGAAAGGTAGCCGGCGAGGCTCACGGTTAAGGCCAGAGACCATAACGTGACCAAATGGCTATTAAATATGATACACCGTCACACTAAACTGACAACCAAGTACAAATTTTCTACACGTTTTAAACTGACAATCTGCAACCTGGAGCAAAAATGGCTTTACTTTATTTCATCAAGCCACCACTCTGAAAACTGGATTGGTAAAACCCTTTGAGTGTCTTCAACTCAACAAAACAAATCTAAAATCCCATTCAGGAAAACCATCTTTGGTGTCCTTTCAACTGACCAAAATTACACTCTGGTTTTTGAAAGATGTAACCACTTCTGGACCACAATATGAGCACATCAACATAATGTGAGTTTAAAGGAGAAGTACTGAACTTGGGGCCAGTTTTGGTCCCACGTTGATAGACCTTTGTTTTCGGTTAACTTCCTGTTTGCTAATGTAGGGAAAAGACTACTTCCTGTCTACATTTGAACACAAAATGAAAAATAAAGTAAGATTTAAAAAAGCAGAAGTGAACGTCAATAAACAGCGAAAATAATTTCACATAGCTGGGTGCTATTTTAACATTTGTTAGCGTCAAAGCTACATTCCCCTTTTAGCTTCGAGGCTAACACGGCAACAGTTATGAACATGAAGTATTTACATCCTGAGTGAAGTTTTTGACACATTGTTAGCTGCTTGTTTTCTACCACTTACTGTTTAAATATGTGTTTATTTCAACAAGACACGGCTAACTCTCCCTTTATGGAAGACTATTGGCACCTTAATTCAATTGTCTATTCATTTGTCAAATGGCTATGCATTATGTTATTTTAGTATTTATTTTGGAATTGTGTTTGGCAAAGTGTAATGTTATATCCAATTTTGACATTTAATGTTCTATTCCAAAAGTTCTAATGGCAATTCAATATGTAAAGTGTCGATACAATGTCTTTATATATTGCAAATTACAAGATTTTGAAATGAATAGCATATTGACATGGAAATTTGGCCTCTTTATTCATTGTTCTATTCATTCGTAAAATGGCATTTAGTTTCGAGTTGTATTTGACAAAGTTGCATGTTATATCCTATTTTGACATGTAATGTTCTATTCCAAAAGTTCTAATGGCAATTCAATATGTAAAGTGTCGATTCAATGTCTTTATATATTTCAAATTACAAGATTTTGAAATGAATAACATATTGACATGGAAATTTGGCCTCTTTATTTATTGTTCTATTCATTCTTAAAATGGCATTTAGTTTCGAGTTGTTTTTGGCAAAGTTGAATGTCATATCTTATCTTAACTTGTAATATTCTATTCTACTTTTGAGTAAGTTTCATTTAATGTGTTGTGAAACAGCACCTCCCTCTGGATTGCATTGCATATTGCATATTGCATTGCCACAAGGTTTGAGTGCAACTATTTTCAATATGCTATGCAGTTCTTGACCCCTGGGAAGGCGGGCCCTGGTCCGCTCTCGGCCAATCAGAGACGAGTCTATATCCTCCTAGCTAGATGCTCTGTGTTGTTGTTTTTTGCTGGAAGTAAATGCTGTTATGACGGATTGGAAGTAACAGATCACCCTTCATGAAGATTCCAAGTTACTCTAAGGAGGTTCTATGTAAGTATAGAAGCGTGTTTGTTAAAATACCAGTACTGTTTAGTGTTTTTTCTCTCTTTTGTTTATTAAACACTTGCTACCTAGTTCAGTCATGCCAGCAGTCCCACAGAAAGTCAAACTCCACAGTGTTTCAGCTTCTTACATTTTATTTTGGCCCACAAAAAATATCTGTCTGTAAGTATTCAAATGATAGTGATCTTAGCTTCCATTAGATACCAAATTTAGTAATTTTTAGCATGTTTCCTATTCGTAATTAGGAAGAAAATATTCGGCGCTAATACCGTTAGCATCCCTATGGCTTTTCCCATGTAAATTAGCCTCGTGCTAATAGCTCGCTAATACAATCGTTTTTGAAGGTTTAGTTAACTCTAAGCTACTTATTTTCTATTTGCATTGTATATTTACCCAATTGAGATTGTAATATGCATTATTTGTGTAACAGTATGTTACAGTTTTAAAGTACTTCAGTAAATCACACAAATACAGCAAGACGCTTCTTGGTTTTCATTAGAGACTGTTCTATCTGCAAAGCTGGTTCTCACACACTAGTAAAGACAGAATACTTACACTAAACCAAACGTGGTGGCACGTGTTTTTGTTTAATGATTAAGCACTTTATAGGCCTACTTTATTGTACGCCCATGTTAATTTCTATTCTCACAATCTTCAGCGCAGTTATCCTCTTACTCAATTATATCTTTATGCGTGGTGAAACCTCATTCCTGTCAATTTGGTTCACATTTCAGAACAAGAAAAACTAATTAAGCCAGGGTGATACATTTTTCAAACCAGGTGCCGCCGTTTAGTAGGGCTGCGAATTACAGTATGATACATTTGATTTTGAATATGTCTATTTCCGTCTCCATCTTCATCACGGACTTCTTCCTCACTTTCCTTGTCTAAAACACGCTGTGGGCAAGAACTGAAAACTGGTATCTTCGGTACTGGGTGGTGCAACCATTTGACATCACTACCCAGAATGCATTGCGATGTAAATAACAATGGTGACCTACGTGCAAAAAATGTTTCTAAAAATATAAAACTAGCGAATGTTTTAAAAAAAATGTTTGTTTTTTGAATTATCTTATAGATATGTTACTGACAGTGAAATTATTAAATTATGATCTATTTCATATAGATCAAACATGTTTGATCTGCTATTTCAGTTTGTTGTAAGATAAGAAAGGCTGTATTTATCCCATACAAGGGAAATGGTATGTACAAAAGAGCAACTGAATAAGGAAGCAAAAGTCAAAAAGACCTTGTGTTAAATATTAACTAAATAACAAAAACTATTCAAACATAAATTGTGTACTTCACTATATAAGGTACCAAATTAAATGAAACTAGAACAAAGCGATGACTATGTAGCAAGAGGTCAGGGGACTGTATGTACATGAATGTGAACAGCGTGTGAATATTTGTTAACATTTCGCATAGTGATAAGATAATGCAGATCTAATTCTGTTCTATCCTTAGCATCCAACAGTAATCAATATCCTTTTTTGTTGTGGTCAGTCACTCTAGTTTTCTTCCTTTGTTCATTAGGGCCCAGAGAAACCTGTAAAGACAGACCACCTGTGCGGACAACAGCCTGCTGCCATCTTCATCCAGTCACCTCAGCGCTGTTGACATGATCACATTCATCATTTTTCCACAAATTCTAACAAATTAGTTATTAATTAAATGCAGACTATCTTTGCATCTCTCAGTTTAATATTTATTTACAAGAAGCTCCTGACAACACAAACGGGTTCAACCCAGCTCCTCTGCGACATTCTCCTAGCCTTCGTTCTTCTGAACCGCTCCTGTACCACACAGCTGCTTCTTGGGGTTGCAGAGAAGAATGATTCCACCATACAAGAAGAATCTTATTGCCATCCATCCATCCATTTTCTTCCGCTTTATCCGGGGCCGGGTCGCGGAGGCAGCAGTCTCAGCAGAGATGCCCAGACTTCCCGATCCACGCACACCTCCTCCAGCTGTTCTGGGGGGACCCCGAGGCGACACCAGGCCAGCTCGGAGACATAGTCCCACCAGCGTGTCCTGGGCCTTCCACGAGGCCTCCTCCCAATAGGACATGCCTGGAACACCTCCCGAGGGAGGCGACCAGGAGGCATCCGAAACAGATGCCCTAGCCACCTCAGCTGGCTCCTTTCGACGTGAAGGAGCAGCGACTCTACCCCGAGCTCCTCCCGGGTAACTGAGCTCCTCACCCGATCTCGGAGGGTGCGCCCAGCCACCCTGCGAAGGAAACTCATTTCGGCCGCTTGTATCCGCGATCTTGTCCTTTCGGTCATTACCCAGATCTCATGACCATAGGTGAGGGTGGGAACGTAGATCGATCGGTAAATCGAGAGCTTTGCCCCCTGACTCAGCTCCCTCTTCACCACAACAGTCCGATACAGCGACCGCATCACTGCTGACGCTGCACCGATCCGTCTATCGATCTCACGCTCCATCCGTCCCTCACTCGTGAACAAGACCCCGAGATACTTGAACTCCTCCACTTGAGGAGACCTGGAGAGAGAATCTTATTGGCCAGTCTAAAAATGTTCTACCGTCTCTTGATATTCAGATGTTGTACGGTCTCTTCATAGCGGCATCTGGAATGTAGATGGTTATAAATGATTAAATAAATAAATAAAACAATGTGTTGTGATGTGTGTGCTTATCAGCACCAACATGCTCCGGCTGTCCAGGTGCCTGGGTAAGACAGAGTTTGTGCCTGAATAACTTAGGTATTACTGATGTACTGTGAAATCTCATGATGCTTTCTAGATGCTGTTAGTACCACTATTATAATCACCCCTGCCTGTATCCGGAATGTAAACTAATTTTGAATATGGGGGTAGGCACTTATAAGCTTTCTTGCTTCGGCCTACTCCTTTTGAGTTTGTTACTTTATTTATTTTCTGCACTGCAACAAGGTTAATGTAAATAATTACTCAAATAAATCCAATCAATCAACATTGGTAGTAACAGATTAGATTTGTTACACAACTCTGATCTAAAATACAGAATAGTACTTAGCCTCATGTTTTTACAAATGTAGGAGTATTTTGTCGTCACGTTATTTAATCTGATCATCAGGATCACTGCACTGAAGAGTGTGAGAATAGAAATTAACATGAGCATACAATAAAGTATAGTTTAATCATTAAAACAAAAACACGTGCCACCACGTTTGGTTTAGTGTAAGTATTCTGCCTTTACTAGTGTGTGAGAACCAGCTTTGCAGATAGAACAGTCTCTAATGAAAACCAAGAAGCGTCTTGCTGTATTTGTGTGATTTACTGAAGTACTTTAAAACTGTAACATACTGTTACACAAATAATGCATATTACAATCTCAATTGGGTAAATATACAATGCAAATAGAAAATAAGTAGCTTAGAGTTAACTAAAACCTTCAAAAAACGATTGTATTAGCGAGCTATTAGCACGAGGCTAATTTACATGGGAAAAGCCATAGGGATGCTAACGGTATTAGCGCCGAATATTTTCTTCCTAATTACGAATAGGAAACATGCTAAAAATTACTAAATTTGGTATCTAATGGAAGCTAAGATCACTATCATTTGAATACTTACAGACAGATATTTTTTGTGGGCCAAAATAAAATGTAAGAAGCTGAAACACTGTGGAGTTTGACTTTCTGTGGGACTGCTGGCATGACTGAACTAGGTAGCAAGTGTTTAATAAACAAAAGAGAGAAAAAACACTAAACAGTACTGGTATTTTAACAAACACGCTTCTATACTTACATAGAACCTCCTTAGAGTAACTTGGAATCTTCATGAAGGGTGATCTGTTACTTCCAATCCGTCATAACAGCATTTACTTCCAGCAAAAAACAACAACACAGAGCATCTAGCTAGGAGGATATAGACTCGTCTCTGATTGGCCGAGAGCGGACCAGGGCCCGCCTTCCCAGGGGTCAAGAACTGCATAGCATATTGAAAATAGTTGCACTCAAACCTTGTGGCAATGCAATATGCAATATGCAATGCAATCCAGAGGGAGGTGCTGTTTCACAACACATTAAATGAAACTTACTCAAAAGTAGAATAGAATATTACAAGTTAAGATAAGATATGACATTCAACTTTGCCAAAAACAACTCGAAACTAAATGCCATTTTAAGAATGAATAGAACAATGAATAAAGAGGCCAAATTTCCATGTCAATATGTTATTCATTTCAAAATCTTGTAATTTGAAATATATAAAGACATTGAATCGACACTTTACATATTGAATTGCCATTAGAACTTTTGGAATAGAACATTACATGTCAAAATAGGATATAACATGCAACTTTGTCAAATACAACTCGAAACTAAATACCATTTTACGAATGAATAGAACAATGAATAAAGAGGCCAAATTTCCATGTCAATATGCTATTCATTTCAAAATCTTGTAATTTGCAATATATAAAGACATTGTATCGACACTTTACATATTGAATTGCCATTAGAACTTTTGGAATAGAACATTAAATGTCAAAATTGGATATAACATTACACTTTGCCAAACACAATTCCAAAATAAATACTAAAATAACATAATGCATAGCCATTTGACAAATGAATAGACAATTGAATTAAGGTGCCAATAGTCTTCCATATCCCTTGGAATAAAACACAGACAGGAAACAGTCGTTACTCTAGGAAGCTAGCTTAAACCAGATCAAAACATTAGCTTTGTGACGTTTAAAAAGGCAAGTTCAACGATAGGCGTCTTAGCTGCACATTCAAATGGTTCATATTTTGCTGGGAAAAGCAAATTGAAATCACCAACTCAAGAAGTCAAGTCCAAACTACTACGAACGACGTCTGAGTCCAAATGGTTTCCACACATGTCTTTTAACAGTGCACTCTCGTCAGCGCAGCCTCCCTCGCCTCTGCCAGGATTCTTCTCCCCGCTCCTATTCCAGCAGTTCATTTTTGGGGAGTAAGTCAATAATAAGAAGTTGGTGATGCTTGCATTTTTAATTCTTCACCCCCCCCCTGTCCCTCCCCGCGTGTACTTTTTTTTGTTCAGTTCACTGACTGACATCTGCTATCAATGCTAAGCAGGTGTTCCCGCGCAAACAGACGCCCGTGTGTTTGTGTTTCGCCGCTCCTCCGCCACCGTGCGCCCAAATGAGCAACGTGATTAAGAATCCTGTAAATTTTTGAAAGGAAACGGATGGCTGCCCGGCTAGAACGTAATTACAACCACTGCCGAACATCCGCGAGCTCACCGCGGCGGCGGCAGCAGCCAGAGCCAAAGCAACTGCAACGCAATTAATAATATATAATGGCATCTTCCCCCTTGTAATTCATAAATGAAATAAAATGAAGCAGGAGTCAATGCTGATAAAGTTTTTTTTCTCTTCTTCTTCATATTTCCTTTTGGGGGAAGCAGGAACAGGGCCAATTTGGGAAATGGAGAGAGCGTGTTTGCAAGGCAGCTATGGGGCTGCGCATGGTAGACTGTTAGGACCTTATTCCTTCCGTTTTCTCACACAATTTTTTACAACTGATGTGAAATTTTAAGCTTATTTAGACAATAGTTAAAAGGAATATTATGACATTCAACCTGCTAATGCTTTATCTGAACGATAGCAGTTTACATCACCATAGCAAATCAGAAGGATTGCTAGTCATTGTCTTTCTAACCAGTACTTAATTAGCAAGAACCATATAACCATAATAAAAGACCATTTATTTGAACAAAACCAGTAGCTTTGTCATTTATTAGAGCTGAGATAGTTAAGTAACCTTCATATGTGCTGTCTCAGGATCCAAAGGCATCTGTTTGGTTGTTGTTCCACCTTAAGGGTTGTAGAATTGCCTTTATCAGATTACTTATGTTACAAACTCCCTTCATGGTGTTTTTACCTGCCAACCCTGTAGTTTATATCTCTACAAACGACTTCTGAAAGTAGTGATTGTTAGCTTAGCAGGTCATACGCCATACTTCTATGGTACAGCTCCCTGTATGACGCAAACTGAATCTTAATCTGAAATACACAGTAAGGCAAAACAAATCCCTGTTGCACTCATTTTGATATTTGTTTGGAAAATCACAATGTACTCTGCAATATCGAATTGCAATTTCAAATTGAAACTCCGACCCATTAGCATCATTTTGTATAATCTTTCTGCAGTTGATTTTAATATCTGGAATTGACTCTGTGCATAACACACCAAAATAAAAGCACACAGCTCATTTCATTGATTAGTTTAGCAGGTACTTGCAACATTACATTAATATAATTAAATGCACACATTTTAAGTGCTTTGTCTGTTAGGCAGAAAGAAAGTTGAACTAATGAACAGCTGAACTAATGAATAAGATGGTGCTTTTATTTTGGTGTGCTGGATCGAAACAGGAAGTCACTTCTTGGGCGGTATTGTTATAATTTGATGTTGTGCACCGAGTCAATTAGATGGGTTCGATTGAGTCACAATTCCTGATTTTCATCCCTTCAAAAGGAGGCCAGTTTTGCCTCCATGTGGAATGTTCTTGGGTAACTTCCTGTTAGCTAATGTACAGAAAAGACTACTTCCTGTACACATTTTAACACAAATTGAAAATAAAGTCAGATTGAAGAAAACATTAATGAACGAATGTGTTTCAGATAGTGCTATTTTAACATTTGTTAGCATCAAAGCTACATTAGCCTTTAGCTTCGAGGCTAAAACAGCTAGCGCTACACAGAATTATCTTCATCTTGAGTAAAGTTTTTGACATGTTGTTAGCTGCTTGTTTTCAGGGAACAGCAACTCTCGGAATGGCAAGTAGCCAAATTGAAACTCCAACCCATTAGCATCATTTTGCATGATCTTTCTGCTGATTGATTTAAACATCTTCAATTGGACTGCAGTCCAGCCGATGATGTTCAAATCTCTACTACGGTGGAAAGTTCCTGCACAGCTGAAAGCCTACACAAACAAATAGCCGATACGACTATAAGGCATTGCTTTTCCAAAGGTGGCCATTTTGTCGTAAATGCCTTCTGCGTTTCTGTGTGGCCACTAGCATCTTTCTTTCTCTCTCTGTGCATTGGCCCCAGTGGCTTTAAATATCCATGTCTCAAGTACACTAGTCAATGCAGCTGTTGACTATTATTCTTAAGAAGCGCAGACAATAAACACTATCCGAATTTCAGCTAAATCGTCACGACAAATAAAAAAGCAACAACAACCTCCCCCTAAAAAAAAAAGAAAGAAAAGGCACAAGGCGCTGAGTGAGTGGGTGGGGGGCGTCAGATTAAGCATTCGGCATTCGCTAAAATATTCACATTTCATTTAAATACAACGGCATCCCAGGCAAGATTTAATTACCAGGCAGCGCTATAATGCAAATGAATTATGCAGCCGCGACTGACGCAAACGGATAGAAACGTAAGGCGCATGCACCGGGGGAGAGCAGGGAGGAAGGAAGGTTCCACTACGGGTCTGTGTCGAATGTTTTGGTGAATGTTTGAACTGAAATCTTGCTAACTACGCTGTACCTCTGCTAGAGTAGGTGTCGCATATGGACACACTTTAGCATGAGTTACAGTTACATAGCCTTTCCCTGGACAGGACTTCGGGGATAGAATATTGTGTTTTGAACTGGTAATTGACGACTTTCTTCCCTTCAAAAAGGACTCAAGTAAGAGCAACACTATTTTACAATCAATTGACTCACGTAGAGGTTAAAACTAGTGACTACAGAGTCCGTTTTTGAGCGGAAAACTCTGGTTTATGTTTTGCTTTCGATGCGATAGGAGAAACGATTTCGATGAACGAAGTGAAGTTCAAATGATACAAGTTTATGTAGTTGAAGTAAAAAGTACTCTGATTCTCGAGACCCATGGGAAAGGCGAGATCGCGCTCCAAACTGGCCCCAGACCGCATCATGCAGATTACCTGTGTGGCGTTCGAGAAGAGTGCCCCGTGGAAAAGGTTAATACACTCGACTGGAGCGACGCGAAGATCCACGCGCTGATAGTGAAGGGGGAAAGAGGGATGAAGCGAGGGAGGAAGGGAAGAGGAGGGATGAGGGATTGAGGAAGCATAAAAAAAGCGCGATATTGGATAACTGTTGTTGAGGTGGGGAGAGAATGAAAGGAGAGGCGATAGGTGAAGAGGTGGTGGAGGAGGAGAGGGGGGTGGGGGGGGCAGAGGCAGTGACAGTGACAGAGCCGAGCGCTGCTGCAGCCGCCGCCGCCGCAGAGGGATGAGCCGTGCCTTTAATGCCCATCTGGCCCCGAGATGTAATAAAATTGACATATTGATTCCTTTTGAATTTACGAACGCCTGTTTCATAAACTCCCATTTCCAAAGCCGGGGCCCCTCTTTAGAGCCCTGTCATTTTTCCCCCAAATGGATCAATTATGTGCCCACGTAATCCTGTTACCTGAGGAACCCACGCATACTTCTCCCATTTGTGGCGCTCGAGCGGTGCACACATCCCCATTATGTGCACATAAACAAACTCTCTGTATTTTCTTCTTTTTTTTATGTGCCCCCTCCTCTCCGCGCTGCTCGACTGTGGGCCTAATATTAGCGATTGTCTTCTCCCCCCCTGGCGCTCTCTCTCCGGAGGGCTTTCAAGAGAGACCCCCGTCTCTCTTGAAAGGGGGGGGCTTTGCTCTGTTCTCCGCGGCTTGTTTTCAACTTGTAGAAATCCCTTTTACCTCCATAAAGAAGGGATTCACCCGCGCGGGCAAACGCCACCGCCGCCACCGCCGCCTCATGAACATAACATTTCTATTCGGAAAATAAAGAGCCGTGCGCGCGTGTGATCCCGCACCTACAATCGCTCAGCGCAGATTGACTTTGATAAACCGCCGCTCGCTGTAAACTGCCGCGCCATGACTCCGAGCACTGTGATCTGTCGGTAAATGCCACAAAAAAAAAAAAAAGAAAAAAAAAAGGCTTTCGCTTCCTCAAACGGACACCTTTCGACACGCAATGGCAGTGCTTACACAGCAGAAGATATGAGCAACGCTACCGAGACACATGACAGCAGAGAGGTTATGCAAGTTGGAAGGTGAGGCCGGTTCAGCGTAGGTTACTCCACTCAGAATGACCGGGCCTTCCCCATTATTAGTAAACTAGGGTCACTGTGAATCCAGTCTAAACTCACAAACGCAAGAGAGGATTGATTCCTGACTCAAAACCTGGGGCTAAACTAGGACAAAACCTTTATTCGCTGAACACAACCCAAGCTGGACTACACCCAAAGTCAAAACTGAGAAGAGACACAATAACTTTTTGTCACTAGTTCTTTATTCCTTCTGTACTACAGTGTAATAAACTATGTACTACTTTTACCTTCTTCCACATAGGTTACAGCGCTGCAATTTACCGTAATATTTCGTAACTTCTGGTCACTTTTCTTAATGTCTTTCGAAATGCTTGCGGCCCACGACTAGCAGAGCAGCTGGATCTAAAAATGTCTCTCTACAAAATGTGTAGGAAAGCTCTAGTCTGTCAGAATAAAAAAGCTGTTTGTGTTTTAGTGTGTTGCCAAAGATGTCAAAAGCTTGACAACATGAAAGTACCAGAACTAAATTCAGTGACTTATCCTCGTCATTTCAGCACAAATGTCATAATCATCATCCCCAAAGAAGAGGATTTTCTGTCCTGGGACTAAACAAGGCCCACTTGAAGTAAAAGACTGTGAACTTGTAACGTGCTGAGGTCAACTCCTTTAAAAGGGAAACAACAATATCATTATCAGAGGTCAGACACTTGGCCTTTATGGAGTTTATGTACCGTTGGAAGCCATCTTGGAAAATGACACACACTGAATTCTCCAGCCTCGACTATAGCCACCGCAACCTTTGAGAAGAAAAAGAGGGAGCGAGAGAGAGAGAAAAAGCATTTGTCTTGATGTCGCTGAGGCAGAAACATGTGTTAGGTGACTGAACCGACCGGCTCGCCTTTCTGCCCCGAGACCGGCGCGACGGCGGCCGCGGTAAATGGAATAATAGGCTGCTACAAGTGGTCACGGGTCAGACGGGAGCAGGCGCGAACGCTGGAGCAATGCACTGGGCTGTCAGGTGGAACGGAGGAGGATGAGGGGAGACAAGGCCGGGGCGGGCGCCAGATACAGCTGTTTTACTGTACGGAGAGGGAGTGCAGGGAGGGGTAAGGACGAAGGGAGAGAGCAGGGGAGGTATGGCATTTGTAGGAATTGACTTTTTAAAGGCTTCGTCTTTGATCAGTTCGCTTGCTTTACAGGGGGGCTTCAAAAGCTCTCAAACTGTAAGAAATTTGAACTTGATTTGGAAGAAACATGTATTAAGTCAGAAATTCTTACACTTGTTTACACTAGGGGAAGTAAAAACAAAGTATATCTTGCCCCACTAGGACAAAACCCAATCAATATTGGGACTAAACTAGGTCAAAACCCGTGCGGAATCGGGTCGAAACTAGGGCTAAACAAGAAAGATCGAAAATAAAGGGAAGTAATGTCACAGCATGGCAACAGTAGCCAAATGAGTGGGAAATAGAGAATAGAGAAAAGAAATAGGGAAGAAGAGGAAAGAGACAAGATTTAAAATAAAAGAAATCACTGGTTGGTTA
The DNA here is from genome assembly GCA_007210695.1 of Neogobius melanostomus. Lineage (NCBI taxonomy): Eukaryota > Metazoa > Chordata > Actinopteri > Gobiiformes > Gobiidae > Neogobius > Neogobius melanostomus. The sequence goes on from VHKM01000397.1 coordinate 2,014,832, forward strand.
CACTACGCTTAAGCTGCAGCGAACAATCAGTCCGGCCACGCTCGGCAAAGTCCGCCCGCTGTACCTTGTCACTTACTGCTGACCTGCCCAGCCACAGCGACTCAACGCTTGGAGGAGCAAACAGGCGCGAGAGGAGATGGTAAAATCACACTCAAATACTCCTGCTGTCAGGAGAACTGGATACAGGGTCATGGTTTATGCTAACAATCCCGACACAAACTTACATTTTCTAAAGTACAGCAGCGTTCAAGAATCCCATGCATTTCATTTCACATTCATATAGATCTAAACCACAAGACTAGCGAGATTCTTCACATCATAAGACCCTACATGGTTGTGGATGTTCGTGAAATTCCCGCATTTGCGATTGGCTATCATTGCAACTGCGATCAGTCTCTCCAACCCTATCGCATACTCTCGAAACTGATAGGCAATGTGGCGATCTGACGTCAATGAAAAGTCAAAGTCACACAGTTCTCGAAAGTTGGTGCGGCTTTAGAAGTGCTAATAGCAGGGGCAGAGGCTTAAGGGTCTGACACGCCGCTGCTCGCTGGACTTAATCTAAAAGAGAAAGCTCCACTCATGATGAAAGCTTGACAGAGTCCGCCTCAGCAAATTGGGTTTTCCCCCCTTCTCCCGCACTAGGCTCACCTGCTAAACTGACTATTAGAAAGTTTAAGTCCTGCATGCTTCTTTTCCCAGGACAAATGAAACGGAAACTCAAACGGCAAGTAAGATTTGACTCTAATTTTAGAAAATGGCTAAGAAAAAGTATGACACGGGATCTTTAGCCACAGGCATTGTCCGTCGAAAAAGATCATCGAGGGACATTCCGCATTCTACGGAACAGTTCGGCTTGGTCCACCTCCAAAAAAACCTGACATCTCTCGAAGGGCGGCCATAATTACGCGCAATGACAGGTAATTACCGAGGGGCCTGGCGGTATCTGCGCGGCTTCTGGAAACTCTGAGCACCGCGTGGACACCAGCCAAACCCCGGGAAACATCTCCAACCCGAGGAGAAGGCAGGGAAAGCGTTGCAGGGCTAAAGCTTGGGTTGATTTTATTTGTTTCCTCCATAACTTTGTTGCAAAGCACAATTGTTGGTCAAAGGCCGCTCTGTGTGGATGGGGTGCATACCTATGTTCCCCGGGTCCTATGTTCCCCGGCTGTGATTTTTTTTTTCCGTAGGTGAGTTTTGTACTTCAACCAATCACAAGTCATGAGAGTGAACTGTCATACATATATCAATCAACTTAACCGTGACCCTGCCCTAGGCACTAACCATAAGGATAGTGGGCTGGTGCCTAATCTTAATCCATAGAAGTGGGGGAACATAGGTACTGGGGAACATAGGGCTGACCCCGTGTGGATGACAATGGAACGTGCACCAATCGAGACGAAAAGTAACACCGAAGTCGTGTAATCATTTCACTTTTGCTGTAGTATCCACTCAAATTGCGGCACGTTAAACCCACACAGCGATTAAAAATGTGGGTATCGTGACAGCTCCTAATGAGAAAACAATCAGAAAGTCAAATTTGCTCAAGTAGTTTGCAAACAGCTTCACCTGCACGCTGGGTAAACGGGGGCTTGCGCGATGGTGGGGGTTGGTGTTTGGCGGTGCAATCTCTCGGTGTTGCTGCAGCCTCCTCAGCGGCGCGCTCTGCTCTCTCTCTCTCCCCTTTTATAAATTACCTCATCAGTGAGTGAAATTAACGCCGATTCTTGCAGGCAATTTCTCAATTTCCAATGCTAATTAGCTTTTTCTCTTTACTTTTAAATTCTGTAGCACCTGTTTAGGGGGAAGACATCTTAGGCAGTGCAGCCGCATTTAATCACAATTTTAATTAACCGTCCCCGTAGATGTGAAAGAGAAGCAATTATAATGCAGATGAATGATGATTTTTCCACATTAAATTGTTTTGTTTCTTCGTTATGTTGATTGCATAAATACTGGCGCCGTTCACTTCTTATCTACTGTAATTTTGTAATTGTTTTCTCTTTTTTTTTGTGTGTGTGTGTGCGCGAAAATAGAGCAAAGCCGCGCGGGTCCGGATGGGAGTTTGTTGTGTTGACAAATTGTTTTGTTAACCTCTTCGTCGCCGGAGGATTTGGAGCTTTCCCCAGTTAAGTCTTTCGGCAATGAGGATTACTCTCGCGTCTTATCATCTTTGACCTTAACAAACTATTGGGCTCAATGAAAGTCATCCGCGTTACCACCGCTGATTTTGTTTAACAACAGCGCATATATGGAATCAAATGAAAGCGCAGATGGGACGGGCGCTACCGGAATGGACTCATAATCTTTACGTGCTCGTGAAAATATCATTGGGTTCGATGACTGCGCCTTCGCCGTCACGTTTACGGCGCCTTGTTTCCCCCCCAGAAGTCCGCGGTTACATTAATGTTGCGGGGACGGCGGCGGTAAAAGCAGCGGGCTTTTAACGCACGCGACTTGTTTGTTTTTAACGGGAGAGTTTTGTTCACGTGAGTGCTTGGCAAACTCTTGCACCGCTGTAATAGCGTCGGGGCCGAGGACGACACCGGTGGAAGCCATTATCCGCAAATGCTTTCCTCTTGTAAAGTTAAGGTAAAGTGTTGCTGTGTTTGAGTGGGGTCAAAGTGACACCAGCTGTGTATTTTGGGCCATTACTCTGACACGATGTTGTCTTGGAAGAAATTTAACATTTAAATAGGTACTTTTTTGTGGGGGATTTTGCCAAGGACATGACTACATTGTTTTCTTCTACAAGACATTTTATGGAAATGTAATGCTACATTATTTTTAAACAAGCTTGGATTGTCCACAAGGGGTTCCCCAAGGATCCATCCTGGGGCACACATTGTTTTCACTCTTATAGATAATTTGCCAAATGTTTGTTTGATCTGCCATTTCCTTGTGCAGTAGCTTGTACTTTGTTCACATAACTATACTTTTACTACATAATGATGGCACAGAAATATCATTCAATGTAATATGTATGTTTTCAGGACATTTTATGTATGGTAGCCTTGCATGGACACACTGCAGATCACTTGTATACTGCATACTACTGTACTGCTTTTTGTAATATTTCAATTTAAAGTAAATCGTTTTTAATGTTACTATGGAAAACTGGTTTAAGTCACGTTCCTCTTGACGGAAATAACACAAACACGTCCGTTCCAAAAAGTTATGAATGGCTGAATACACTTGACATCCAGCAGTCAGCGTCTTTCTACTCCATGTACCATGCACCACTACAGTCAAATAAAAACTCCCACAATGCCCCTGTGTTGTTGCCCCCCTCTTCCTCCTTTCTCGCCAAGCCCCCCCCCCCTCCCTCCCCTCCGACCCTCACTCACTGTCTAATCCCAGTGAGCGCCGCTTTCAGTTTGGGCAGATAGCATGCAGAGCTGTAACGGACCAGACGCACTCAGCCGGGCCACGCTACTAACCCCTTCTCTCTCTCTCTCACACACCCAGCGCCAGAGCCTCCGAGCGGGGCAGGAAGTTCTCCGGATGCCCTCCATGAGCTCTCTCCAGCACCGGAGGGGAAGGGGGGGTCTACATTCAGGATGACAATGATAAAACAATATTTCAGATGAGGAAGTGTGTGGGAAACTGTCAGTTGTTGTCAGTGAGTTTTTATGAGAGCCCAACTTCCGATAACCCAACAATCTTTTGAATAGAGAACCGATTCCTTTTGTTCCAAAGACTGATATAACACTTACTACTTCACTCCATCTCTAAAAGGGTCCGGAGTAAAACGTTTGGCAGACTATTTTGTCCCATGGGAGAGCCTTACACCGCCGAGAAGTAGGTGGGAGTGTGCAAATGTAGTGTCAATGCCACTGACTCATGGCAGGGAAGGTTTGTCCCTGTCGTGTACCCGTACAGGTGGTGAATTTGGCGCGATCTTCATGTTTCTGAAGCCGCAAAGTCGCTATTCATAACACTCATTTGTGTATTAGCGACACGACGCACTGTCCTGCTATATTTATCCAACGCACAAATTGAAATTTCACCTGCCCTCGTCTCTGTCAAACAGTACTTTCTGCACAGCTCCTCAGTATCGTCCCTGGGTTGCCGCGGGAGACGGGGCGCACTCTCTCTTTTGAATATAAGCGAAGGTAAACAGAGTATTCAGTCTTTTGAAAAGTGTGTCTAGGCCAATTCTCGCGGGACAATGGGGGCGACCTGCATCTCTTCGCCCCGCTTTGTTCTGGGCTTAACCAAACTGCGCCGTCACACCGCTTTTACCTCACTGTGCCCGGTGGAAACGGTCATCAGCGCCAATACAATGCAACGGGGAGTTAGGGGGCGGGGGGTGGGGTGGGAGACAGGGGTTGGGGTTGGGATTGGGGGGTTCCAGGAGACAAACAAAGTGATTCACGGGAGGAGAGGAGAAAGGTGGAAGACGAGCAGGCGCGAAAGAACAGAAACAGAAATGAATAAGTGACACTCTTCGATATTCTAATTTTGCGCAGCCATTTCAATATCGTCATACTTTTTTACCCCGCGTCTACCGGATTCTCGAAATCCCCGCGGGGTCTTCAAAGGCTACGCGGAAATATTTGAGCAGGGCAATGAATAAGAGACACAGGAACCTCCTAATCAGCGCTCGCGAGTGCGCGGAGGGGAGCTCGGGAAGGTGGAGACGCGACAGAAGTAGAGCGCGCCAAGGTGCACTAAAAGTTTCATTACTCGCGCCTTTATCCACTCTCCTTGGAGGCTTTTATGAAGAACGTCAAAGAGAAAAGAGGTATGCTTCCAGTCTGCTGTGAAATAATGTGTATAAGGTGATGATTGAGGATATGGAGGGCAAGAGCAGCAGACAAACAGAACACCGAGATGATCCACAAACTTGCTACATTGATCTTTCTAGTTATGAATCAAGAATGATTTCACCCTAGATCATTTGTGTTGGCAGAGAAGACGTTAAACTTCGCACCAGTATTAGTTCCACATTGATAATCCCAGTAATTGCAGAGATATCAGCTAGATTTCTGACACATGCCCACCATCCCCATCTTGCACCACGGGCCCCCCATAAGTGTTATGGCGTACGAGTGTCTGTGGAAAATTCTGACCAGCGTTCCTCAGATTTACAGATGGATATTCATAAACATAGTTCAGAGTGTCAGATTTAGGTTGCAGAACATGTGTGACAGTTTGCAAGTGTCAGCGTGTTTTTCCAAATCCACACTTCCGCCCAGCTCACTCGTAACTTCCCCATTCCACGAAGCTCAAATGTATCAAACAACTAGAACCAGTAAAAATGGATGTTTTATTTGTACGCGTTCGCTTTTTGGGATATTGTGAAACTATGCATTGTTTTTTTTAAGTGGCCATAACCTGCACAAGTGAGGCTTAAAAACATTATTTTGGGATAGCTGCTTGGGGACGCCTTTCAAAAGTGAATTGCTTTCGTTTCTAAACTTTGCACGATATTCCAACGTCTAAACACGAGTTGGTTTTCCGTTTCGCGTTTGCCCCCCCCCCACCACTCCCTGACCTTGCTTTTACTGCTGATCTGCCTGTTTGACTGCCTTCTTGAACTTTCCCCGTCTCTGCTGTCAGGTTGGGGGGCTGGAAGTGTCCACTTGAAGGCTGTCTCCGAGCCCGATTTGATGCACTCTTACCCCGGGGTGAGGTCGGGCGGAGGCAAGGAGGGGGGTTGATGGTAGTGTAGGAGAGGAGAGAAGAGGAGCAACGGAGGAGGCTGGAACTGATGAACAGCTATGTCAAGCCGATTTCGCACCGTTGGGGATAGGTAACCTCGGTGTGGGGGAGGGAGGAGAGAGCTCAGCATGGGGCAGGTTAGTGACGGGGGTGAGGCGACAAGCTTGACTGACTGAGCTACATCACATAAACGTTGCTTCTACTTTGCTTCTTACATTGGCAATGTAGTCAAAATGTTTGCAAGGTTTGCAGTATATGGCAGAACATAGAGATTATGGTTCCAAACACTAAACTACAAAATCCGATGACAATGTAGTTTTACAAACACCAGAGCATGACACCAGAACCCAAACAACAACAGCTACAGCCCTATCTCTGTCCATCAAAATTAAGAAACTGGAACTCAACGACCCTTTTGTTTACAACGGAAAAAGGAGTATAGTTTAAACTTAGTTGTGGTCCAAAGTCTTTCCCAACACATTTCTAACATCCCAACTGTTCACAGGAAGAGGTTGATCATGTTTCATTACTTTCAGGAAACAAAGAGCTCTACTGACACCATAATGTCATCAAAAACAACTGCTATTTCACCGTCGACGGCACGACAATGGAATCCGACGCCAGTGGCAGGTAAGGCACAGCCAAACCTGTCTGTCACATTCATGACGCTGCAGATTGATGGACGCATGCTTGCAAATATCATGCCCCATTTAGTCAGTAAGGCATGTTGCGAGAGCCCTCCCTCCTCTGTCTCTCCCTGTATTGTCATGGGGAGTACTAATTGCCGATGTGCCAGTCTGCCATCATAATAAAATCAGAGTTGAGGCGGACATTAAGCGCTGGCTGCCTCATTTGTGCCTGTGCTGAAAAGGTAGCATAAATGAATATTTCATTACCTTAATTACTAAGGAATACTCCTTTCCGCCAGTCGTGGAATGAGTGTTGCTGTAACTAATTATGAAAAGTAATAACATTAGGGATACTGTGATTGCCAGTTTATAAGTCTGCGTCTGCTCACTGCGGAGGTATAAACCATGTTGTGGAAACATACGGCGAGCAGCGCGAGGAAGGAAGGAAGCGAGGACGGAAGCGAGGAAGCGGGTTCCCATCAAAGGCTCGCATCTGCAGTACGGGAGCTGTGCAGGCATGAATGGAGCGCTGATTATGTTCAGGGGAATGCTCGCGTTTGAAACGGCAAAGTGGAGGTCTTAACAGGTACCGAGGGGCTAAAAGGTTGTGAAGCTCGCTCAATCGCTCTTCAATGACGGCTTTCTGGCAACGCGTGAGGCCCTATTAATACGCCATTACACATCAACAGGAAATATCAAAGGCCGCGCTCGAGATATCTCTCACTACCTGGCGCCGAAAGTGCAAAATCCTTTAGCGGTACCTGCGCGTCTGAACTGCACCCCCCCCCCGCTGCGAGCTTGGCGTTCGCGCAGCCCCATCGACGTTCTCTGTACCTTCTGTGCTTTCTTTCTTCCTGCGCTTTGATCCTCACCTTCCGCCGCGGGCCTGTCCCGTTCCACCGCCGTAATGTATGACCACAGATAAGGTCGAGAGGGGGGGGGGGCGTGTGAGAAAGAGAGACGCGCTACAAGGTCCGCTTTGATGGCCATGCTAATTCCAATACCCCTAAGTAGTAAGAATAACAAAGTGGAGGGGAATTTATCTGTGGAATGCCGGAGCAGGACGGCCCAGCGATAAGGAAGTGGTTTCCCCTGGGTGGGGGAGAGGTAATTAGCCTGACTGGGTACAGGAGACGAGTGAGGCGATGGGAAGTCAAGGGGGATCTTACAGGCCCTACACTTTACAATGTTATAATGGCTTTCCCTGAGAAAAAAAAACACCCAGAGTTCTGTTTTGTTTCACTCATGCATGCTTGAGTAACGCTCTATTTTGAAACCGCTTCATTGGACTCTACCATTTCAGCACCCAAACTGTCTCCACTACATCTCGCTGACAGCTGACTAACCTTTACCAAGAAGGTGAGTCAACCACAGAACCAGATGGAAGGAAATTGCGCAAAACAAAACGGTTCCACTTTTAAGATGAAGAGGTCTTACGATGATTGGAACTGCAAGTACTGGCCTCGCTTTCTCAGAAGTATTGACCACAGCGCTTTCAGTTCCAATACAGTACGAAAACGGCCCCCGGGTTCCCGAGGTCAGAGAACAGGCTGACCTTTCTGGAGCGCGGGCGTCTGCTCCTCAGTCACGGGGGCCCGGTGCAGAGTCTGCGCCTCCCTGACCCACTCCGCGCTCCTCTCTCCGGAGGGCTTTTGTAGGTCAGGAAATACCCAGCTTCCCGTGCTTGAGTTTGAGACGATACCGCCACATGAAATCCCTTTTATTTCTCCAGGATGAGTTTCACTGCGAGGAATGTTGACCGGTCAGAAGATGTGACAGCAATGTTTTGGGATTGTCGACACACGTTTACGTTCGTGACTCATGGATAGGCTCGCTCATTGAGGTGCATGCAGAATAGGAAAAGTGACCGTACTTTGGTACTTTGGTAGTCCATGTCTTTGTAACAGCCCTCTCCCTGGACTATGAGCGGTTATGTCCGTTCCCAGGGTTTCGAGTGACATATTAAGATGGTCGCCATAGCATTGTTGTCCGATCTCTTGAGTGGTCAGAATCATGTGCTTGAGGAGCTCCCCGTGTCGGACAGGGCTGTCGCTGTGATTACGCCGCCCCTCCCCCCCCCCGCCTTCACCTGAGGAGGTGTTTGTTTGACATTCACGTCTGACAGCGAACACAACATGAGGCGTTCAGGGGGAGGAGGGGGCGGGCTCAGTCAAAAGCCATTACGACGCGACTTCACCTCTTCGCCACTTGTGACTTGCGCCGCTGCTACACATGACATTTAAAAAAAAAGAAAAAAGGGGAAGACGCCGAGCTCTCCTTGACTCACTCTTGCCAAAGGTTAAATGTATGTTTGAATAACAAGGAACACCCCCCCTCCCTCTCTCTCCCTCCTCTTGTCATTTTCTGACCATTTCCTCTTTCCCTCCTGCACGCTCCCGTTAAGAAGGTGCTTGATCAACTCCGAGATGAAAGCGCAGTGGAAGTGGAGGTACTTTTTCTCCCCCCCCACCCCCCAACACCACCACCACTTGCGCAACCCGCAAAAATGACCTAATTTTGTTCCTAATCTCGCTTGGCAATCGGCTGCAATTAAGCTGGAGATAACACATCTGAATTTACTCGCACACGTGAAAGGCAAGAGCAAAAGCCTCGTTAAAATGAGCCCAAGTAGACACACGCACACACACACACACACACACACACACACACACACACACACACACGCAAAGGTACAGGCGAGCGAGGTGCGGGGAAACGGTGTGAATAATGTAGGAAAGTGAGGAAAGTGTGTGTGTGTGTCGTCCCCCCCCCCCCATGAACGATCAAAAAGCATGTTGGATTATGTGGGCTTAAAGGTAGCGCGCTGCTGTTGGCGAGGGAAGGGAAAAAAAAAAAAAGAAAAAAAAGGGGACCTAGTTTCCAGATGTCATCGCGGCCCTAATCTGCCGATCTGTTATTGATTGTTCCACGCGGCCACGACCTTGCCAGGAGAGCCCTTCCAGCCAGTGTGTGTGCGTGTGTGTGCGTGTGTGTGTGTGGCTGCGCAAAACAAAAAAAAGAAAAGGAAAAAGTTTGTGGACAAAAAGACGAGACGAAATGAGGAATCTCGATGACGACTTCTCCTCGTCGCGAAGCCGTGGCCTGGTTTTGTTTTTTTTGATTTTTTTTTTTTCCTTCCTCGAGCTGACAGCGCCCTGACAAGTCGCGCACGCCGGTTCACACAAAAGCCCAAGCCAGCTGTGCGATGTTTGTTTCGTCTGATTCAATCGGTATTTGCTTCTACGGCAAAAGGGGAAAAAAAAAAAAAGCATGCCGTTTGTCAGAAGCGCTTTACGAGTGACGGCCCTGTTACACAAAACATTATGGATCGTTGACGATTGTCGGGAGCTGAGAGAGTGGACCGAGGGAAGGAAATAAAGAGTCATCGAATCGCGACTTACAAACTGCGCTTACTGTCTCCACACAACTCGCCTTGAAGCGGGCCCGAGGCTACGGCGGAAAAAGCGAAAAATCTGGCCTTAAAATTGTAGAAATCCTGTTCTAGCACAGGCACGACACTGTTAGACAAATAGTTTCTTTTCTCCGGGAAAAAAAAACAAAACAAGAAACTTGTTTATGCCCCCCCCCCGCCTTCTCCCTCCCTGCCATTTAATTATGAAATGGAAATGTTAGTTTACACCTGCTCAGCAACCTGTCGTCTGTCGCGAGCAGACTCGGCGCAAACGGGGGAGAAGGAGAGTCGACGACGGGCGCGGAAAGAAAACGTCGGGGAAAAAAAAAAAAAAAAATCACAAGCAACAACTGAATAAGTGCAAACAGCAGGACGCGGAGCGGGCGGATGGGCCGAATAAAGACGCGGCGGCGCGTTCTCACTCCGCAGACACTCAAATGAGGCATGATATTTCCCAAAAA